>SDVV010020712.1:0-13269 GCA_016164225.1 Gammarus roeselii | reverse complement strand
AAATGAGGCAAATTTATTCCTTGTACAGACCCGTCCGAAATTAAGGTTCCACATAACTGCAATCAAGGACTCTTCAATTCAACCTTAGGAAGTGTAGTTACGTTCCAGTGCATTTGATGCCTAATGAGAAGAATACATCTGAAGAGGATAAACAGGATTCGAGCAGTGATAAATGACGACCAACACTCGGCAAGAAGACGTGATTGGAGGCGAAACCGTCTAGAGTATGGACCTCGTCTAGAGCATGGTCCACGTATCAGGGCACGGCTCGCGGTCCATAGCATGATCAATGATTAAGAGTATGGTCCATAATCCAGGATATGGTATATGGTCTACAACATGATACATGATTAAGGGTATGGTCCGTGATCCGGAGTATGGTCTATGGTCCAGAACATGATCCATGATTAAGAGTATGGTCCATAATCCAGGGTATGGTCTATGGTCCAGAACATGATCCAGGATTAAGAGTGTAGTCCATAATTCAAGGTATGGTTTATAGACTACAACAATGATTAAGGGTGCGATCCGTGATCCAGAGTAAGGTTTATGGTCCATAACATGATCCATGATAAAGGGTATGGGTCATGGTCCGGAGTATGGTCTAAGGTCCAGAACATGATCCATGGAGCGTGGTTTATTGTACAGATCAAGATGCCCCAGGGTACCTTGGATGTAACGAGGCATATGGCAGAACCATTGAGATTCGGGTCTGTTGAAATGAGGCTAGGGTGATGAAGAAGGGACGTGTCTGAGGGAGAAGGGGTACGTGAGGGAGGCGGAGGAGTGGCCCTGTTGGCGGTCGTGCCAGCCCGCGCCGCCCGTGTCTGGTGCAGCCTGACACCGCCGACCGAAACACCAGGAAAAAATACACCAAAACTCTTACCGTAGCAGCAAAATAACTCAACAATTTCCTGATCGGCCTACTTGCGTGAGTTGTTCTGTCGTTCATCCTCAGTACCGTTAGCCCGTATAGTAGCGAGTCAACGACCCGAGACGGCCTGTATAGTAACGGGTCAACGACCCGAGACGGCCCGTATGGGAACGGGTCAACGACCCGAGACGGCCCGTATGGTAACGGATCAACGACCCGAGACGGCCCGTATGGTAACGGGTCTACGACCCGAGACGGCCCGTATGGTAACGGGTCAACGACCCGAGACGGCCCGTATGGTAACGGGTTAACGACTCGAGACGGCCCGTATGGTAACGGGTCAACGGCCCTAGACGGCATGTCAAGGAGCGAATGCTCAAAATAGGCCTCCCTTCCCTTAAATAGAGAGGCGCATGCATTGCTTGCAGCCTAATATATTTATGTGAAGTAACCAATCCCTTTCTTATCAATACAATGCGTTGAGTATTTTTAAAGGCTTAAGTAAACGTTAATATTTTATCTTCAGGTAAATTCATAACAATTTTCTATGCGTTCAGAATGATACTCTGTGGCCGAAACAGTCACGCTACTTGATAGTTAATAGGGCAGTCAGAATGATACTCTGTGGCCGAAACAGTCACGCTACTTGATAGTTAATAGGGCAGTCAGAATGATACTCTGTGGCCGAAACAGTCACGCTACTTGATAGTTAATAGGGCAGTCAGAATGATACTCTGTGGCCGAAACAGTCACGCTACTTGATAGTTAATAGGGCAGTCAGAATGATACTCTGTGGCCGAAACAGTCACGCTACTTGATAGTTAATAGGGCAGTCAGAATGATACTCTGTGGCCGAAACAGTCACGCTACTTGATAGTTAATAGGGCAGTCAGAATGATACTCTGTGGCCGAAACAGTCACGCTACTTGATAGTTAATAGGGCAGTCAGAATGATACTCTGTGGCCGAAACAGTCACGCTACTTGATAGTTAATAGGGCAGTCAGAATGATACTCTGTGGCCGAAACAGTCACGCTACTTGATAGTTAATAGGGCAGTCAGAATGATACTCTGTGGCCGAAACAGTCACGCTACTTGATAGTTAATAGGGCAGTCAGAATGATACTCTGTGGCCGAAACAGTCACGCTACTTGATAGTTAATAGGGCAGTCTTTTTTACCTTGAATTAAAAATTTTCTCCAGCTGATATCTTTAATTCCATCAGTTCAGTTGGTGTTCACGTCAACTATTCCGTCAGTTTCATTTTGATCCGTTTCATCAATGGGAAGATGATGTTAATTGTAGCCCTGAAATGATAGTTTCCTTGGCAGTCAAGTTTTCGTCAGACCAATGATCACAAGGCCATTTCTGCGCTTCCTGTAATAGAGAAGCACTTTCAAGCGTTTAACAGTTGCTTTATAAACATATTTTCTTGTTATTAGGGGACAAAGATAATCACAAACATCAACGTAAGGTGGACCCTCTGAAAACAATCCAATGTTCGAATCAATATAAATACCTACCGGCCATGTTTACGCCCTTGATAGATCACGTGTATAGCTTGAGCTAGGAAGAGTAGATTGGCGGTGTGCCTTCTTCTTAGTCGCGTGGCTTACTTCAGACGTTAATTATTATTTCACTCCATACACATAATTGAATATTTTTTTGGACAGTTTGGTAATCACACATTGTTTACTTTACTGTAACCTGAGAATATTTAATAGCTACAGACTTTCGATGTCATCAAATATAGACCACGTTTCAGTTAAGCTTCCATTGACCTGGGATGGATTCGACTAACATTTACTGAGTGTCGTCAAACAATTCCGCCCATTGTCTGAGCAGAGATTCCCTCTGATCCACCATGGTTGCCGATGGAGGGACGAACCTCGAGGAATCTTCTCAAACTTGTCCCCGAAAATCTCATCTGAGTTTAAATTCGTCGATTTGTGATCATTGCACCACAACGACAGTACGACAGCACGACAGCACGACAGCACGACAGCACGACAGCACGATAGCACGATAGCACGACAGCACGACAACACGACATCACGATGACACGACAGCACGACAGCACGATAGCCGACAGCACGACAGCACGACAGCACGACAGCAATATCCGTATTTTTTGTTATATTGTTCCATCGTGTCATGTTCATTGAACCAGATGGGGCAATATAGCTCAGCGAATACGGATATTGCCGTCGCGATAGATGCCAAATGGGACAATATAGCACGGCGAATATGGATATTGCTGTCGCGATAGATGCCAGACGGGACAATATAGCACAGCAAATACGGATATTGCTGTCACGATAGATGCCTCTTCTATCAAATGAATAACAATCCATCGATTTTGATTGCCACTGAACTTTTTTGCCTAGGAAAGTTCACACCCCACAAAATGTACACAGATTCTCAAACTGCCTTCAGACGCTTGTTCGGTGGAAGCATTGCATGAAGGATCCACAGCCTTATGAAGGATCCACAGCCTTATGAAGGATCCACAGCCTTATGCGATGCTCCCACACACAGACGGGTCCATCACTGTAGAATAAGGCTGTGTAATAGATTAAATATTGGCTCATCTGACCACATCACACCTTCACACTGTTCAATAGTTCAATCTTTAGGATGCTTCGTTATCTGCAGTACCTGTTGCGGGTTGGTCGCTCTGTCAAGTGGCTCCTGAGTAGCAGCTTCCTAATTTCCCAGACTAATCTGATTCAATTGAAAGCGAACGGTGCACGTAGAAGTTGTTTCAGCGCCTTGATTGAACTCACAGGTGAGGTTCCTTTACGTTTCAGTTAATATTTGACACGGATATTCAATACTTGGTTCGCCGCTGATTTTCCACTTGGCGATAAAGGGTTGCAAAGTTCATATGTTTACATTCATAATCTGAGAAATTTCACGGGTTATTGCACCAACCTGGTGCAAATCTATGATACATCTTTTGTCGAAGGGGAATACGTCTTTTCTACGTTGATACCGAAGGGTCCGCCATCTTTGTTTTCATGAACAGCGGGTGTACGGCACTTGACAAGAGTTTTAAGTTTACCTTGCCTGTGTTGATTAATGGCTCATAATGTTGGCATATTTCAAGTTCAATCACGGCGAGAGTAGCCATTCTGGCAGTCTATTATGTCACGGTTACAAAGCGCAATGAGCCGTTGCGTTTGACGTTTGACGGACTAATTCGAGGGCTGGAAGTTTTTGAAGATGATGCTATGGTTTGTATTTGGAGCGGTTGAGGTGCATATGAGAGAGGCCCGTTTGTCTTGATCACCGTAGCAAGACCGGCACGCTCAACCGTGCACAATAACCTGTACCTATTTACATCCAGAAAGAAATTCTGTCATTGCAAATGAACATTCTTTCTCAATTGGGATTGTAATAAAAATAATCAGCATTGATCATGTAAAACCGATATTTGTTTTTGCTCTTGGTGTTATTGTCACGTACTGACAATAACAGTACGTGACAATAACAGTACGTAGGTAGGTTCCCAAGGAAGGGAACCTTCCTACGCTACATCAAGAGGGAATTTTTCTAGGTTGATCGCCCATGGCCTGCAGTGTGGGAATGGCAGCCTCCAGCCACTCCAGGGCTCGGGGCAGAGGAAAGACGCCCCACACCATCCATGCTTTCCCGACAGGATTTCCTCGTCGGGCCCGTTCACTGTGTCACATAATGTGGTAAAATTGTGTTGCTTGATTTGTAAGCTCGGCATTATTTTGCATGTCGACACTGAGGCACTTATACGTAGTTAGTAAACATTATGTGGGCTAATGATTAGACACTGTGTTGTCTAATATTTTGACAGTAGACTACGTGTCACCTAAAATGTAGACATTAGACCCTGTGCTGTCTAAAACGAATACACTTTGTCGCCTAAAATCAACTAATGTTGCCGAATATTCATTAAGTGTACACTCTAACGCCTAATTTGTAGACACTCTGGATACTGATGTGCGGATAGTTGGTCTCGCGATGTATTGATTCTTTGTCGTCAAATGTATAAAAGTCAGTGCACACTGTGTTGTTTTATAAGGAGACAATTGCTGCAAAATGCGTAAAAAATGTGTCGCCTGATATGTAGACAGTAGACATCGAATGAGCGTCATATATACACACTATGACGCTTGAATGAGTAACCAAGTATATAGACATTGTGTCGCCAAAAATGTAGATAGTACATAAACCACAAACACTGTCGAATAATATGAAGACACAGTGTTGTCTAATGGGAAGACTGTGTCTCCGGATACGATGACACTGTGTCGGCTAATGTGTAGACACTCTGCCGCCTAATATGTAAGCAGTGAACACTGAGTAGCTTATCATAAGCAGACAGAAGTATCTGCGTCGACTAGTAAGGAGACTCTGGGTCGTCTACGTGTAGTAGTAGTAGTAGTACTAGTAGGGCTGGGACGGGCTGAAGAGTCCATTCTAGCAGTATTCCAAAATTGAATTTGCAGTACAACTAGCCCAGCCTAGATGAGGTGCCCATCGTTCATGGGCGGTCTGATGCTGAAGGCTCCAGCGGAGGTTGTTGCCACCTTGACGGCAATAAACGTCTCGCCACATTTTCTTAGTAAGGGGGGGATTAGTCTCCCAGTGTTTGTCGATGCGCTTTTTAAATGTGTTTAAGCTATTACTGTTCACCACATCATGTGGTAAACGGTCCCAAATTGTTGGTATCTTGATTGGAAAGAAGTTCTCGGCCACTGATGCTCTGAATGGTTTTAGCTGCAGTTTTGTCCATCATTTCTGTTCTTTGGGTTATAATCTCGGTCAAAGAGGTCCTCAGAGCTAGCTCTCGTAAATCTGTTTTGGTTCTTGAAGGCTTCTGTTAACTGACCTCTAAGTCGTTTTCTTTCATGTGATATCAGTTTAAGTTTGGCGAGTCTTTTCGGATATGTTTTATTTCTCAGTTTCGGAATCATTTTTGTTGCTCGGTGCTGAACACGTTTCATTTTGTTAATGTTCCCTCTTAGGTGAGGGGACCGAAATTGTACTGCAAATTCCATATGAGGCCTGCCGAGTGAAGTAGATAACGGAAGCCCGATGTCCGTAGATTTGCAGTGGAAGTTTCTGAGTATATAGTCATGTTCTCTATTGCCTTTCTTGTAGCTAGCTTCTGCATGTTTTTTTACAATTGAGATCTTTGATGATTAGTATTCCAAGGTCTCGTTGTTGATCTACTTCAGTCACTTGCTGGTCCGCCATTACGCAAACAGAATTTTGATTTTGTGTTCCGATATGCATAACAGCGCATTTTACAAATTAAAGTTGATTTTCCACTTATCAGACCATTCCACTGATTTACTAAGATCCCTTTGGATAGTTTGCGATCTTGCACACAGTCCGCTTTGTTGCAGAGTTTAGTGTCCTCAACCAATTTTGATAACTTGCTGACGATGTCGGTGTCGAGGTCATTCATATAAATTATAAAGTGAAGGGGCACAAGAACGCTGCCCTGGAGTACTCCTGATGTTACCTTTGCGCACTGATTTTTTCCTTGACCGACACAGACTCGTCGCTTGAGCCCCCGGGGCCAATTTCGAAGCCACCTGGCCACGTTTCCTGTTATGCCAAGCGCCTCCACCTTCTAAGTAGACGTTCATGAGGGACCTTATCAAACGTTTTTTAAAGAAAGATATATGAAGTTGACAGCTTTGGTTCCATCGTGTTCCTCGGTGACCTCATTGAAAATGTCCAGGAGATTGGACAGGCAGCTAAGTTTGCTTCTGAAGCCGTGTTGGGTTTCCATGGTGAGGTGGTTTCTCTCGAGGTGACATGTTATACTTGTTTTTATCAATCTTTCCAAGATTTTGCCGACCACAGATGCGAGACTGAATGGTCTATATATTTTCCTGGTACTTACCTACTACCCTTCTTGAATATAAGTGTGATATTTTTTTTTAATCTTCTGGAATAATTCCTCTAGTCATAGACCTGTTAAAGACCTCTGTCAGTGAACCACTTATGATTTCGAAGAGGTTCCGTCGTCTAATAGCTAAAAAGTAGACACAGATTCGTCAAATTCTGTACATGGACACCACGTCACCTAGAATGTAAAGTTGAAACAGTATCGCCTAATTTGTAAACACTCTGTCGCTCAATACGTTGGCAATTAGTTTGCCTCCTATGTAGACATTACATCGTCTAATGTGTAGATATTGCATTGCCTATTATGTAGATAATGCCCATTATGTAGACATTAGACTTTGTGTCACCTAATATGAAGACGCCGTGTCTTCGTTTCATCAGACGTATATGACAGGCTGAATATGGTGGGTAAAGCATAGTTCTCGTTCTTACAGACCGAGATGATAGCCTATAGGTGGTAGCTTGAAGTTGTAATTTTGTCCTATCAGTCCGAAATTACAGCCTAGGGACGCTGGTAAGAAGTTGTAATCTTCGTTGGATCAGCATCCGAGATGACAGCCTACAGTTGGTGGTATGAAGTTAAGTCCTTGTACTATAAGATTAAAGTGACAGCCTAGATATTGTGGTTTGAAGTCGTAGTCTCTGTTTATAAGACCGAGGTGACAGTCATTGAGTTGTGTTATGATGTTGTACTTGGCTTCTTCAGAATGAGTAAGGCTTCCAGCAAGCACGTGAGTAAGGCTTCCGCCTACACGTGCTGCTTAGTGGTTTGCTGTTGCTCAGTGCTCTGCTCCCCATTATGAGGCGGGCTCGGGTACTCTGCTCCCCATTATGAGGCGGGCTCGGGTACTCTGTTCCCCATTATGAGGCGAGCTCGGGTACTCTGCTCCCCATTAGGAGGCTGGCTCTGGTACTTTGCTCCGAAGGCTAGGGTACTCTGCTCCCCATGAGAAGGCAGGCTCAGGTACTCTGCTCTCCATTATGAGGCAAGCTTGGGTACTCTGCGCCCCATTATGAGGCAGGCTTGGGTACTCTGCGACCCATATTGAGGCAGGATCGGGTACTCTGCGCTTCATTTGACGCGCTTGATTGACACTCCTGAGCCCACCCACACACGAAGACCCCAAAAATGGAGATACAGAGGTTCGTTTTCTAATTTGTAGTACTTCAAAAAGACAAATCAGCCGACAATTAGATACTGTTGCTTAAATGTTAAACCCTCCAATGGGAAATGACTTCCTCGACTACGATGAGCATGACCATGACACTAAAACATCAACTATTTAACATGAATTAGTTAAGACGTGTTTTTGCGGAAAAATTGTTCGATAGCGTGAATGACTGTTGTTACTGCTGAGAAACAGTTCGATAGCGCGTATGACTTCTTACTGCTGTGAAAGAGGTCGATAAAGTGTATGACTGTTGTTGCTGCTGAGAAACAGTTCGATAGCGTGTATTACTGTCGTTACTGCTGAGACAGTTCGATAGAGTGTAGGACTGTTGTTACTGCTGTGAACAGTTCAATAGCGTGTATGACTGTTGATACTGCTGAAAAACAGTTTGATAGCGTGCACGACAGTTGTTACTGCTGAGAAACAGTTCGATAGCATGTATGACTGTTGTTATTGCTGAGAAACAGTTCGAAAATGTGCATGACAGTTGTAACTGCTGAGAAACAGTTCGAACGCGTGTATGACAGTTGTTACTGCTGAAAAACTATTTGATAGCGTGTGTGACTGTTGTTACTGATGAGAAACAGTTCGATAGCGTGTATGAATGTTGTTGCAGCTTAGAAACAGTTCGATAGCGTGTATGACTCTTGTTACTACTGAGAAACAGATCGATAGCGTGTACAACTGTTGTTACTGCTGAGAAACAGTTCGATAGCATGCATGACTGTTGCTACTGCTGACAAGCAGTTTGATAGCGTGTACGACTGTTGTTACTGCTAAGAAACAGTTCGATAGTGTGTATAACTGTTGTTACTGCTGAGAAACAGTTCGATAGCGTGTACGACTGTTGCCACTGCTGAGAAACAGTTTGATAGCGTGTACGATTGTTGTTACTGCTGAGAAGCAGTTAGATAGCCAGTACGACAGTTGTTACTGCTGAGAAACAGTTCGATAGCGTGTATGACTGTTGTTACTGCTGTGGAACAGTTCGATAGCGTGTACGACTGTTGTTACTGCTGAGAAACAGTTCGATAGTGTGTATGACTGTTGTTACTGCTGAGAAACAGTTCGATAGCGTGTATGACTGTTGTTACTGCTGAGAAACAGTTCGATAGTGTGTATGACTGTTGTTACTGCTGTGGAACAGTTCGATAGCGTGTACGATTGTTGTTACTGCTGAGAAACAGTTAGATAGCGAGTACGACAGTTGCTACTGCTGAGAAACAGTTCGATAGTGTGTATGACTGTTGTTACTGCTGAGAAACAGTTCGATAGTGTGTATGACTGTTGTTACTGCTAGGAAACAGTTCAATAGTGTGTACGACTGTTATTACAGCTGAGAAACAGTTTGATAGTGCGTATGACTATTGTTACTGCTGAGAAACTTCGATAGTGTTTACTACTGTTGTTACTGTTGAGAAACAGCTCGATAGCGTGTACGACTGTTGTTACTGCTAAGAAACAGTTCAATAGTGTGTACGACTGTTGTTACAGCTGAGAAACAGTTTGATAGTGCGCATGACGATTGTTAATGCTGAGAAACAGTTCGATAGCGTGTACGACTGTTGTTACAGCTGAGAAACAGTTTGATAGTGCGTATGACTATTGTTACTGCTGTGAAACAGTTTGATAGCGTGTACGACTGTTATTACTGCTGAGAAACAGTTCGATAGCGTGTACGACTGTTGATACTGCTGAGAAACAGTTCAATAGCGTGTACGACTGTTGTTACAGCAGAGAAACAGTTCGATTGTGCGTACGACTGTTGTTACTGCTGAGAAACAGTTCGATAGTGTGTACGACTGTTGTTACTCCTGCAAAACAGTTCGATAGTATGTATGACTGTTGTTACTGTTGAGAAACAGTTCGATAGTGTGTACGACTGTTGTTACTCCAGCAAAACAGTTCGATAGTATGTACGACTGTTGTTACTGTTGAGAAACAGTTCGATAGTGTGTACGACTGTTGTTACTGCTGAGAAACTTCGATAGTGTTTACGACTGTTGTTACTGGTAAGAAACAGTTCGATAGTGTGTATGACTGTTGTTACTGCTGAGAAACAGTTCGATAGTGCGTACGACTGTTGCCACTGCTGAGAAACAGTTTGATAGCGTGTACGATTGTTGTTACTGCTGAGAAACAGTTAGATAGCGAGTACGACAGTTGTTACTGCTGAGAAACAGTTCGATAGCGTGTTTGACTGTTGTTACTGCTGTGGAACAGTTCGATAGCGTGTACGACTGTTGTTACTGCTGAGAAACAGTTCGATAGTGTGTATGACTGTTGTTACTGCTGAGAAACAGTTCGATAGCGTGTACGACTGTTGTTACTGCTGAGAAACAGTTCGATAGTGTGTTTGACTGTTGTTACTGCTGAGAAACAGTTCGATAACGTGTACGACTGTTGTTACTTCTGAAAAACAGTTCGATAGCGTGTACGACAGTTCGATAGTGCGTACGACTGTTGCTACTGCTGTGAAACAGTTTGATAGCGTGTACAATTGTTGTTACTGCTGAGAAACAGTTAGATAGCGAGTACGACAGTTGTTACTGCTGAGAAACAGTTCGAGAGCGTGTATGACTGTTGTTACTGCTGTGGAACAGTTCGATAGCGTGTCCGACTGTTGTTACTGCTGAGAAACAGTTCGATGGTGTGTATGATTGTTGTTACTGTTAAGAAACAGTTCAATAGTGTGTACGACTGTTGTTACAGCTGAGAAACAGTTTGATAGTGCGTATGACTACTGTTACTGCTGAGAAACTTCGATAGTGTTTATGACTGTTGTTACTGTTGAGAAACAGCTCGATAGCGTGTACGACTGTTGTTACTGCTAAGAAACAGTTCAATAGAGTGTACGACTATTGTTACAGCTAAGAAACAGTTTGATAGTGCGTATGACTATTGTTACTGCTGAGAAACAGTTCGATAGCGTGTACGACTGTTGTTACAGATGAGAAACAGTTTGATAGTGCGTATGACTATTGTTACTGCTGTGAAACAGTTTGATAGCGTGTACGACTGTTATTACTGCTGAGAAACAGCTCGATGGCGTGTACGACTGTTGTTACTGTTGAGAAACAGTTCGATTGTGTGTAAGACTGTTGTTACTGCTGAGAAACAGTTCGATACCGTGTAGGACTATTGTTACTGCTATGAAACAGTTCCATAGCATGAACGACTGTTGTTACTGCTGAGAAACAGTTCGCTAGCGTGTATGACTGTTGTTACTCCTGAGAAACAGTTCGATAGCGTGTACGATTGTTGATACTGCTGAGAAACAGTTCGATAGCGTGTACGACTGTTGTTACTGCTGAGAAACAGTTCGATAGTGTATACGACTGTTGTTACTCCTGCAAAACAGTTCGATAGTATGTATGACTGTTGTTACTGTTGTAAAACAGTTCGATAGTGTGTACGACTGTTGTTACTCCTGCAAAACAGTTCGATAGTGTGCACGACTGTTGTTACTGTTGGGAAACAGTTCGACAGTGTGTACGACTGTTGTAACTGCTGAGAAACTTCGATTGTGTTTACGAGTGTTGTTACTGCTGAGAAACAGTTCGATAGTGTGTACGACTGTTGTTACTCCTGCAAAACTGTTCGATAGTATGTGCGACTGTTGTTGTTGTTGAGAAACAGTTCGATAGTGTGTACGATTGTTGTTACTGCTGAGAAACTTCGATAGTGTGTACGACTGTCGTTACTGCTGTAAAACAGTTCGATACTGTGTATGATTCGTTGCCTAGGAGCCGCACGTTGTTTGCTGACAGGTTCCGATGTTGACAAGAGCGACAGGGCCGTGCAGGAATACAATTAAGCTTATCCACTCTTCGACGCTTGTTAGACCGCACTTGCCTATCATAATTCTTCTCAACTCTCCGACACTTGTTAAGCCACACTTGCCAAACATAATTCTTCTCCACTCTTCGACACTTGTTAGACAGCACTTGCCTATCATAAATCTTCTTCACTCCACAGTTGTTAGACATCACTTGTCTATCATAAATCTTCTTCACTCCACAGTTGTTAGACATCACTTGCCTATCATAAATCTTCTCCACTCCACAGTTGTTAGACATCACTTGCCTATCATAAATCTTCTCCACTCCACAGTTGTTAGACATCACTTGCCTATCATAAATCTTCTCCACTCCACAGTTGTTAGACATCACTTGCCTATCATAAATCTTCTCCACTCCACAGTTGTTAGACATCACTTGCCTATCATAAATCTTCTCCACTCCACAGTTGTTAGACATCACTTGCCTATCATAAATCTTCTCCACTCCACAGTTGTTAGACATCACTTGCCTATCATAAATCTTCTCCACTCCACAGTTGTTAGACATCACTTGCCTATCATAAATCTTCTCCACTCCACAGTTGTTAGACATCACTTGCCTATCATAAATCTTCTCCACTCCACAGTTGTTAGACAACACTTGCCTATCATAAATCTTCTCCACTCCACACTTGCCTATCATAATTTCAATGAAAATTGTGTTTGCTTGTTCCTTTTCCCCTGTAACATGTACAGCGTCAATAACAGACTTGTTTGGTTGTAGGACAACAGGACCATTAACAGGCTTGCTTGATTGGAGTGACAGCAGGACCATTAACAGGTTTGCTTGATTGGAGTGACAGCAGGATCATTAACAGGTTTGCTTGATTGGAGTGACAGCAGGACCATTAACAGGTTTGCTTGATTGGAGTGACAACTGGACCATTAACAGGCTTGCTTGATTGGAGTGACAGCAGGACCATTAACAGGCTTGCTTGGTTAGAGTGACAGCAGAACTATTAACAGGCTTGCATGGTTGGATTGACAGCAGGACCATTAACAGGCTTGCTCGGTTGGAGTGACAGCAGGACCATTAACAGGTTTGCTTGATTGGAGTGACAGCAGGATCATTAACAGGTTTGCTTGATTGGAGTGACAGCAGGACCATTAACAGGTTTGCTTGGTTGGAGTGACAACTGGACCATTAACAGGCTTGCTTGATTGGAGTGACAGCAGGACCATTAACAGGCTTGCTTGGTTAGAGT
Organism: Gammarus roeselii; assembly: GCA_016164225.1. Lineage (NCBI taxonomy): Eukaryota > Metazoa > Arthropoda > Malacostraca > Amphipoda > Gammaridae > Gammarus > Gammarus roeselii. The sequence continues at coordinate 280 of SDVV010020712.1, read as the reverse complement.
GACAGCAGAACTATTAACAGGCTTGCATGGTTGGATTGACAGCAGGACCATTAACAGGCTTGCTCGGTTGGAGTGACAGCAGGACCATTAACAGGTTTGCTTGATTGGAGTGACAGCAGGATCATTAACAGGTTTGCTTGATTGGAGTGACAGCAGGACCATTAACAGGGCTGCTTGGTTGAAGTGACAACAGGACCATTAACAGGTTTGCTTGGTTGGAGTGACAGCAGGACCATTAACAGGTTTGCTTGGTTGGAGTGACAGCAGGACCATTAACAGG
>SDVV010020711.1:0-13269 GCA_016164225.1 Gammarus roeselii | reverse complement strand
CTCAGACACTTCATCTCGAAAACATTCAACCTTCTTCTCTCCTCTGCTCTCACCCCCCAAGCCTCAGCTCCATAGAGTACAGTTGGGACAACAACACCCTCATACAGCCCTCTCTTTGCTTCCATCCCCAACGTCCTACAGCTCATTACACTCTTCAGTGCACCCAACACTTTACATCCCTCCTTCACTCGCGCCTTCACTTCAGTTTCCACTAGTTCAGTTTTCTCCACATGTGAGCCCAGATACTTAAAACACTGAACTTCCTCCAAGAGCTCACCATTTAGGGTGACACTAATTTTGCTCGCATCGACAGTCCTCGAGCATCTCATTACTTTACTCTTACCCACGTTCACTCGAAGCTTCCTCCTCTCACACCTTCTACCAAACTCAGACACTAGCCTACATAGATCAAAAATGAATGTTGGGCAGAGCGTGTACCAGCCGCCCGCGAGGTTATTAGGCTCGCACCATCTGAAAAGAGGGTGCACTGCAAACGCACCTAAGCTACATTGCTTTGCCTAATTTCTTCGATTGACTCTTCCCCTCCATCTCAGAGGAGCACTATTTCTGCACTCTTTGTGAATAAAACACCTTCTTGACCTCGTCCAACAATTGTAGTGTCTTGACAATCCCGAAGGTGAACGATGACTTGTTGATGCAGCACTGGCTGCTGGATAGGCGTCCGATGCCAGAAAATCATCAACTCTGACGCACTAGAAAGCCTTGATACTCTGATCTTAATCTCTCATTACTATCACCATCATCTTGACATCACCACAGTCCCCTAACCTTCTTCGTCTCTTTTTCAGACACCCGCCAATACCCTGACCCACGGGAGAACGAAGTGGTCAAGAATGAAGCCCTCAACAGGTCTCCACTGCCTCCCACTTCGCATCACCTCTCGCTCTGGTGGATCATGTTGGTGCTGTTTTCCACAACCGTAGTTTTCATGGGTAACGGATCCGGTGGTGTCATCACCCGCGGTTGTTCTGTTGCTGACGAAAAGGATGCCGGCGGTCCGGCAAAGAAGAGGGACGCCGTTGAACGTCGCCGCCGCCGCGCTGCCTCCTGTGAATGGGATAGCGACCGGAGGTCAAGTCTGGATTCGCGCAGTAGTAATGAAGGAAGGTGTGAGGAGGGTGGCAAGGTGACAAGCTCACCACACGATCTCTGCTTAACTAACATCATGAACCATTGTGACGATGACACCAGCAGCAACCTCCACCACCAGTTTGTGCTTCTACCTCAACGACCGCGTCACCACCACAACCGACCATCGAGTTCATCTCACCAACACGACCAACAGCAAAAGAAACTACAGCGATGTGGATCACAGTCCTTGTTGACTAACACAGCTCTTCTCAGCCCTCCGTTGACGGGGCAGCTTTTGACGCATGGCTGCCAGTGGTTACACCAGCGTAGGAAATTTAGCCACCAGATCAACAGTTTCCGGTGTCGTTCGAGACCTCATTCCTCGGCGGTGTGCTAGATAGCAACATCATTCTGCTGCTGATGCTATTTCTCAATGCTAGGTGTTCATTATATATTGTTGATTTTTTTCTTTAAATTAATCATTGTGATTTTATTTCTTTTAAGTTAAGTCGATAAGGGCTCTTCTCATTACATTATCTTCCGTTATGGAAGCTAACAGAAGACGTTTCTATTTACTTCTAGTTAGACGAATGAGAGATAACGGGAGCCATTATGTTATGGCTGAACGGCTAGGCCACAGCTTGTATACAGGAGAGCTTGAGCGGAGGACAGCATTCATCGCTTGCTCTTCACTTGCTTGTGCTGGGCTTTATTTGTTTTGAGCTTCATCCACTTATGTTGTGCATTTCAAAAACACCTGTAGCAGCTGATTTCACATCTCAACCTTCTGATAATCTAAAGTAACTTTGGATTCTGCAGAAAGCCCTTCTATGGTATCTTCTATTTATAATAATTATTGTTTTTTTCTGCAACTACAACAACAAATATTGGTGGCTATTTCCGTTGTGTTCCTCTGTTTGTGCTAGTGGAAGTAATTGCTAATGATGCTTTCCAGTCGACCCTTAGTTAGTAACTGTACATAGCAATACGAGGCATGATGAGATGATGTACATTTCTGTCTTTGTACATAGTCGCTCCTATCTTCACATCTCAAACAGATATTGTTATATATATATAAAGAAATGCGTGATACGGTCTGAAGGTGTAAATAAGTATAGATATATATCCCCAAATGACTATTATTTGTGATCTTGTAATATTGAGTAGCCTAGCTAGTACCTGTTCTCCCCTGTGGCTACTACAATAAGAACTCTTGAAGATGTCTGTAACGTGATTGCTGTGTAGCTACGCACCATGCCGCCGATATGGCATGGCAGCAACGGTAGTGGATAGCGTATCGTTGGTGTGAGTTCAGTAGTAAATATCATCCAAACTGAACAGTGCTAGTAACGCGTTAGCTTAAAGATTGCCATCGACAGTAAGAACTGAAATGAAAAACTACAGTGACTTCGTCGCTCATTGTTTCTTCGTGTCTTCAGTGAGCACATAATGAAAGATTTAAAAGCGTGCGCTTTTTTTATCTTGTTCCAATAATGAAGGCTCTTCTACCACAGTAGCGAGCTCTGTTTCGCAGGCGCTGGAGTTGACCTGCGGTGGTGTTGTGATTCTGTTGTGGTTTTACATTGTCATTTGAGACGCTGGTTGCATTTGCTGGAATACTATTGCCAGGTTTCGTATCCGTTTTTGAAAGCTACGTCACGGAACGGTTTGCGGAAGCTGGATCACAGACCAGCCTCTGGCAGATGGGTTACAGAACAGTCTGAGGTAGCTTTGTTACAGAACAGGGTATGGCAGCTACGTTATAATAGTCTTAATTAGATGAGTTAGAGAACAGACCGGTGGGTTGCAGAACACCATGTTGTAGCTGGCATGAAGAAGAGTCTGAGGTAGCTCTGTTTCAGAACAGTGTATGACAGCTACGTTATGATGGTCTCAATTAGATGAGGTAGAGAACAGACCAGTGGGTTGCAGAACACCATGTTGCAGCTGGCTTAAAGAAGAGTCGGAGGTAGCTCTGTTACAGAACAGTGTATGGCAGCTACGGTATGATGGTCTCAATTAGATAAACGAGAGAACAGAGAGTTGGCTTTCAGAGCAGCATGTTATAGCCCTCTCTCTCTCCGACTCCTGAAGAGGTTGAGAATAATGACCATGTAACAGAACTGTTTGTTGTACCTTCTTTGTATCACACGGCTCGTCGATGACTGGACGCAGACTTCTCCCGCTGTAATAGACAATCGTAGGTGCTATAATTCGATGAACTAAGCTTGTTCTTTTTTTACTACGCAATCTATTATGTTTTAAAGCTAGGAATCTCATGACTCGATGGGGATGAAATTGTATACATTATTTTGCGTAGTCACCAATCGTTTTTCTTGCTGTCGTATCATCAGCAATCGCTTGTTTGTGTATTATCCTACCATTTCTAGGCTGTTGTTAACGCAGAAACAAGTCTGGCTGTTGTTGACGCAGAAACAAGTCTGGCTGTTGTTAATGCAGAAACAAGCCGGGCTGTTCTTGGCTGTTGTTAACGCAGAAACAAATCTGGCTGTTCTAGGCTGTTAACGCAGAAACAAGCCCGGCTGTTCTAGGCTGTTGTTAACGCAGAAACAAGCCGGGCTGTTCTAGGCTGTTAACGCAGAAACAAGCCGGGCTGTTCTAGGCTGTTGTTAACGCAGAAACAAGCCTGGCTGTTCTAGGCTGTTGTTAACGCAGAAACAAGCCTGGCTGTTCTAGGCTGTTGTTAACGCAGAAACAAGCCGGGCTGTTCTTGACTGTTAACGCAGAAACAAGCCGGGCTGTTCTAGGCTGTTGTTAACGCAGAAACAAGCCTGGCTGTTCTAGGCTGTTGTTCACGCAGAAACAAGCCGGGCTGTTCTTGGCTGTTGTTAACGCAGAAACAAGCCTGGCTGTTCTAGGCTGTTAACGCAGAAACAAGCTGAGCTGTTCTAGGCTGTTGTTAACGCAGAAACAAGCCGGGCTGTTCTAGGCTGTTGTTAACGCAGACACAAGCCGGGCTGTTCTAGGCTGTTAAGGCAGAAACAAGCCGGGCTGTTCTAGGCTGTTGTTAACGCAAAAACAAGCCTGGCTGTTCTAGGCTGTTAACGCAGAAACAAGCCTGGCTGTTCTAGGCTGTTGTTAACGCAGAAACAAGCCGGGATGTTCTTGGCTGTTGTTAACGCAGAAACAAGCCTGGCTGTTCCAGGCTGTTAACGCACAAACAAGCCTGGCTGTTCTAGGCTGTTGTTAACGCAAAAACAAGCCGGGCTGTTCTTGGCTGTTATTAACGCAGAAAAAAGCCTGGCTGTTCCGTTTATCAAACGGTGACCGGATTTGTAGTGCATAATGTAGACACGTTGTCTCACGTTGCGACGCTTTGTTTACAGCGCTTGTGGCTTGTTTTAGTAATTTAAAGCATTGCATGAGGCCTCTTCTAGTACTCTCTTCTTAACTAATTTAAATTAAATACATGCATTATTAATATAATACTATGTTGTATGTTCTGTCATCATAAGGATTTTAATGTCGACATCGTATATATTTTTTTCAACTTGTTTATGAACGTTCCATTTTAATTGTTTACTTCGTCTCATGACGCTTCTCTATCAAGAACACTTTCTTAGTGAGCTACTGCACATTCAGTTTGTTTACGTGGAAAAAATATGATTTTGCCTTCATTTTGTCTAGATTTTTTAGCACAAACTATTTTGTGCCAGCAATTTTTTTACAATTTTTTTTACTTTGAACATTTCCATTCCATTCTTTTCGTGTGGGATTTTTTTAGTGCTTGGAAGACGTTCGTTGTTGTTTTCTAGATTATGTACATATATACGAGTCATGCATGCCTACGTCACTGTGTAGCCAGTGTCTCGCAAAATACTGTATCTATAAATACTTTTTGCAATTACTTCGTAAAAATTACCTTCCGAAATATTTTATGAAGTAATCTTGAAAGACTATCATGATTCTGTGTCTTGTCCTACGCTGTGAGTAGCCAAATTCCTGTAAATAGCCACCACTACCTGCTACTTCTATCAACCTGAAGGCTGTTAACAAAACACCGTCTAAGCACGCTTAGCCACGTCAATTTAAATGAGTTGCGCTTTACAGCCTCTTGTGAAAACCTGCCCACCTTCTCTTGCCTTCTCAGTGTTTTTCAACCTCCGAAGCATTTCCTTTGCAATAAGCCTCTTGTCGTATCTAAGCACGCTTAGCCACGTCAATTTAAATGAGTTGCGCTTTACAGCCTCTTGTGAAAACCTGCCCACCTTCTCTTGCCTTCTCAGTGTTTTTCAACCTCCGAAGCATTTCCTTTGCAATAAGCCTCTTGTCGTATCCCAAAAACAGTTATTCATGTTCAATATTCAGGTATAAACTATGACATTCATCAGATTTTTACACGAGGCTGTAGCTTGTTGCGGTATTTTTGTGTCAATGAGAAGAGCTCTTTGGTGAAGCCCATCTCGACTGTTTCCCCGTGTACGGTATCTCTGTAATTCACGCCCGTGTTTGGTAGCGTGTTATCCACGGCCGCGTTCGGTAGCTCTGTAATTCACGCCCGTGTTTGGTAGCCGTGTTATCCACGGCCGCGTTCGGTAGCTCTGTTATTCACGTCCGTGTACAAGCCCTGTTATCCACGGCCGTGTTTGATAGCTCTAGTATTCACATTCAAGACTCCCTGTGTCCTGGTCGGCATGATGTGTTTTGCAAGTGATATTGTACATGGTTCATGTGCTATTGATAGCGGTAGTGTAGTGGTATCAATAAGTAAGATGCCTCAGGCCGAAGGTTAGATGTGGATGAAAAGCACGTATGAGAGGTACCCCTAACAGTCAAGTTGTTTAGAACACTATGGGGCAAGGTAACTCGTATGTAGGATGTAGCTACGTACATACATATTCACATGGCTATAAATGTAACAATAAAAATCTAAAATATTGTTCTTTTGAACTTTGTATAGGAGAAGTCTTTATTTTGGTATAGTGCAAGAAATTTCACGTTTTGAAGGTTTAACTTGCGCACCAAGTATCGAGGCGGTTAGTTGAATTGTACAAAGTGGTTAATGGAGACGTATTTTGCAGAATATGACAAGTTAGTCAAATGCCAATGGAATTACGTACTTTTACCTGAACAAAGGCCCGGCGAAGGCATTAATTGGACAGTCGTTGATGCTTCTGTTGAAAGGTTCTTTGTTCAGAGTCCATTGCGCCATCATATGTCTGGAAACGTCTTCATCAGACACTCTGAACTGTTCTGATGAAGGATCTAGCACAATACCTTTCAATCACATGAAACAATCGACTACTATAACTGCCGCCCACTGCAGACCTAAAACCAGATTTTCTTAGTTTTTGTGTAGCTGTTCCTTTGCAAAAATTGAAATTTATTGTAACATGTTAGCCGAATTTAGACGAGCAACCTAGCAAGAATACACAAAATTTGTAGTACCTAATAATTTCCTAGCATTTTCTAAACGTCAAACACATAAGTTTATCAGAATGTAGGTACCGTTACCATCCTTGTTGCAATAATATAATAATTTCAAATCATTATTGGAATTGCTCTGGCTAGCCTGACTGGAATCGTCCAACATTCACCATTACGCAAAATATCATGAAGAATCGCAATAGATAAGAGTGCCAAGGCTTTCTAGTACACTGGAGTCCATGTCAAAAAGAGCAATGCGGCACTGATGTTGCAACTCTAGAAAAGTTTAGAAATAATTCGAGTTTGAGAGAACTTCGACAATTTTCACGCTTCTTTCATAATCAGTTGAAAGAGCAGTACTCGGTTTCATTCGTGGATGGGAATTGGTTGAGTAGCAAATGTTGTGAAAGATAATTCAATGTACAGGCAACACCTTCGCTGAGCTCGGCAAAAGAAAATGGCCAAGTATATATTTTTTGAAGTTCGCCTAATTTCCTCGAGGCAAATTTGGACACTTTGAAAATGTATTTAACCCATTGATTTTGCCCTGATCTGCCTTCTCGAAACATCTACCACTGACGTGCTCCGTTGAACCAAATACAAACGTATCCAGAAAAAATTAATTAGCTAAGTTAATATTGTGAATGATGTATTTTTCTGACACAGCATCCACCTCCATTTGTAATGGATCGTAAGGGACTATCTTTCTTAGTAGTGAAATAGTGTAGAATAATGCTAAGGAAAACTTCTTCCGTGCTAGAGACCCCTAGAGTTTTCTCCCTACCCATAGTAAAGTGCCTGTCAGGACGTCTAGCAACCTTCATAGGTCTAGTTGCACAAACTAGACATTTTTCACAGTGGCTTTGTAGATGTAGACTTGACCGGACTCCCACCGGACCTTACACCAGGTATTATGGGCTTCGTTTCTGCATTGATTTCCTTTCCAAATTAAAGTGCTAGAGATAACTACTAACTAGCTAGAGATAATCTCTTTCATAAGATGTGTTCGCGGTTGAAACTTTCTAGGTAAGCTTCTTTCTGCTTCCAGTTAATTTAAACTACGAGTTCACATCTCTCTTCTTACCTGTACCTATCACCGTGTGTCGGACGTCGGCTGCACCGTTGGGGAGCTAGCAGCAGATCAATAGTCTGATTGTGTTTGGTGTAGAATCACGAGCAATATTTATCCCTTAATCATGTCTGAAATTACCATCTTAAACCTCGATTAATAAATGACTAATGTTGTGTTGCAATGAGAATGATACGTTCAAGTATTAATCTGGAAGGTAGCTACATGAAATAATTCAATTTTGCTTGTAAGTATTTAAGAGGCCGTGCATTGGTAACTAGTTACCTTGTCACTTGTCGGAACCTTGTTTGAGTACAGGCCTTTTGTCCCTTGATTGAACTAGAATATACTTTGTTTTTTTAACGTCTCCACAGTTAATTGTGCTCGGCAATCCTGTGCCCAGTCTATATGTAAACTGTTTGAAATGGTTGATAGACATTGCAGTCATCATAATCGTCCTAAGCAAAATGGGTGTTTGGCTGCAACTATAGGGACAGTCTTCGACTGGATTCATTTTTTCGATTGAAGAAGACCAAACCAATTAACTACTTTTCTACAATCAGTTTCCCATGGTGCCTCAAAGCCGCGTCCGAAAGCCTGTCAAACGTATACGCCTTTTCTATTGAAACTCTTTCAGAAAATGAAATTAAAAGAAAAAATCTCGTAGTTTAGGTGGTAAGATTAAATCATAATCAGAGGATCGGAACGTAAACAGCGACCTCTTTTATCCATGCATGCTTGTAAACATTACAAAGCTATCTCTTCTTGGAAGACCAATTATTCGGGTAGTATTTCATCAATTATTTGTAGAATGGTACAACATAACATGGATCATCACCTTGAAATGTTGCTTCGTTTCCTCTTATTTCATCGTCCAGCCTAGTAACATAATTAACAAAATACATATTCAATATGTTGGGTGACAAAGTTTGCGTTTGGGTGACGTATGTACCACAGACATACCATTTAAATTCCTTCATTTCTGAGGAAAGAAATGGGTTCATACAGATTTCATTGCATATGGTCCCTAGAATTTCTGTTGTCAGTTACGTTTCCATCGCATTGAAAAGTCTCCTCACTGTAACCTAATCAATTAGTTATGTTGTCCAGCCTCGGCCTCCATTTTAAATAGAACTCAATTTAACTGATGAGTAAATAAATCCACCTATGACCAAGTCCAAATTTCCTACATTTTAGGTCTAGTAATTCCTTAACATCCGTGCATACGTTTGACATTCGCAGCGTAAATGACTGACTCCACGCAGTAGCAAACCCAAGCACTCTTATCTAACAATTCCTTAAGGACAACCCTTTCAAAAATGTACCCAAATAGTTCTTAGATATCTTCTGCATCCTATAACTACATGTAGATGTAATCGGTTAGGTATACCAGCAACTAGAATATAACAACAAGCCATTATATGTTGATGTTTGAATCACAGCACCCACCCCATTGTAAAGTAGTCATAATTTGTTTCTGTATCATAGCTGTAACATGGCTATTTCACTGCACTCTGATTATGCCTGCCTATTTTCATTTGTCTTTTATTCTGCTGAAAAAATGCCATGACAAACACATTAGTCTCATCATCAAGATTGTCCACTATTTATCGATGCCCTATCAGCAATTTTTTTTTCGGCTGACAATATGAGATCTTTGATTTATGAACGGGTGTTAGTAGAGAGTAGCTACAGATACAGACACTAGGCCGCATCCCCCTGAAAGGGGGGTGGCCAGCCATTTGTTTTTGTTCCACTGAGTCGAGGCGAAAGTTCCCACCTACATTCAGTCGATTCCTCAACTGTTCAGTCTAACTCGATCCACCATTGCATTAACATTCTTCGCGTCATTAGGGTAGCTACTCTCTTTGAATATTTTTTTTGTTAACATGTTTCATTAGTGTAATGATTGCAATATTTTTAATTGTAAATTCTCCATCTGATTTACCATGTTTATTTCCTTTATTCAGTCAAGTTAATTATTTAAAATCTCATCAGTTTTGTTTGTTCAATAATTAAAGTAATCGATTCCATTAGAGTCTTTAAAGTATGTATTTTTCTCATACTAACTAATGTCGTCAGCTCATTCAACTATTTTCTTGAGACCATCTGACTTTTTATTCGGCTTATTACTACCGATATCTTCTTGGAGCATTTGAACCATTAATTACTATAACTGCATTAATTTAATCTGTTCCCAAGTGTTTATGTAAAGAGATTCCTTATTTTGATTGCTAGACATGTTTCCGACTTGTTTATTTTGATGACCAGAGTAATGTGTGAGCTTTGAGGCGGAAAGAGGTAACTACATTTCATTTCTTGAATTCCGATAGGAATACTATTACAAGAATGGAACACTTACCACAGTCTGCTTTAAAGCTACTCATTGAAATAATTTGTGATTTAAAAAACATAGAAACATCACTTTGCAGAAACGAGCGTTCCTGTACGGCATAAGTTATTGAACACGTCTGTACCTGGTGTATATATACAACTAAGATGGTACAGTCAGCATAGGAAGTTAATAACGCTCACGAAAACTCTTGACACGACCCACTTAGTAGGAATGTTGCCTAACAATGAGTAATTAAGAAGGAGACGAAGAATCCTGGAGGAAAAAGGTACAGTTTTTGATGTACCCTTCATTATATAACTAATTTGAGAAATGAGTTCAATAATGGTAATATTACACCACTAGTTGTTGTAGGTCATAGTTAGGTAAGAGTAACAAGGGAACTATTTATTTTATTCGTGCGCACTTTACGTCCTGAGGCATCAAGTTTGTATTGTATAATAATAATAATGATAAACGGTTGAGAAGCAGTCTGAGTTAACTGCACACATAACATAAGCCTATTGCTTCCGGGGTGATGTGTGTGGTTACTCGACCCTGCTGAGACTCTTTCTGCACTAAATAATGTGCTATAGACTGCAAGTCAACATTCATAAATGGGATGTTCGTATATAATTATCATAAGCACCTGTAGGTAGCTACCTATAAAATCGTATGAAGCGCAGTAGAAAGGAAGTATCATTGATTTAAACTGAACAGAACTTGCCTTCTATCGTCGCTTCACCACACTCTACTTTACCTGTCGGTCTTCTATACAAATTATTTGTTTCAGATGCAATTTTGACATCTGTATTCTTTCATACGTACCACTTTTTGATGAAACTTATTAAGAAGGTTGTAGTTCTTTATAGCAGTGATTGATGAAAAGCATAGAATACTCTCTGTAATTTTTATCTTCTTGATGACGTGACATTTTGATTATATGTGATGGTGAAGGGTTACAAATTTTCTTAATCGTTTTCCTGTGTTTTTTGTGTATCCTTTGTACTTACGCGCATTTATGATAGATTTCACTTGTGTGAAGTTGTTGCAAATATGTAATAATTATGATATTGCTGATGAACATAATAAGAATAGGTACCTTGTCTCATACGTAGTTGCTCCACTGGCCAAAAGAACCTATTTTGTAATGGAATTTTGTACATAATAAAAGTTATTGTAATCTGCGCATCTATTTATTTACACCATTCTTGCTTTGGGGTGGATGGGTGATTATTCATTTTATAGATCATTAACACATTATTTTGGTATTTTATTCATTCATATTTCGTGGGACCTATTATTTATTTCTGCCCTTTTTTGGGGTGGATGGATGATTATTCATTTTATAGATCACTAACACTTTATTTTAGTATTTTAGTATTTCTTCTTGCTTGGGCTCTATTTTTCTCTGCCCTTTTTCCCATGGTGATAAATCTTGAATTTGTTATTATATGTATCGATGTTGGTTGAGACAAGGTGGCCCAGGGAGGGGAGGTTTTCGTGGGACCCGCGGGACTCGGGGACCCGGGGTTTCGAGAACCCGGGGGACTTGAGAGACCAGGTGGATTTGGGGGGATCCACTTGGACCTTTCTGGGGCCCCTTGGGACACCCTTGAGACCATTTAGGACCCTTTTGAGAAACTGGGGGACCCTTTACAGGCCCCTCTGAATCGAGGAACCTCTTTTCCCCCCTCCCAGCGCTGTATAACCCATACACAGAAAACTTTGTGAGATGCATGAGTAGAACAATTAACCATTACAGTCCGCGGATTGCTGGCGCAGAGGGCGAGGGTCGAGTCGAGGCTGGTCGAGGTGCGTCGAGTCGGATCAGTCGAAACGTGTTGAGGCGAGTCGAGTTGGTCGCGACAAAACTAGCCGAAATGATTCGAGACAAGCAGAGATGAGCTGAGGCGAGGGGTCTCGGGGGACTCGGGAAGACCCGGGTGACATGCGTCACCCTCCGGGATTCATTGGGCTCTTTTGCGACCCAAGGGACCAATTCTCCCCCCGCCCTATCCCCTTAAACAATCGGTGCGAAATCAATAATCTGAGTACTTTTTCTGTCCATGACGAACCTACTCTTACTTTCTTTTTCACGATTCACAATATTATAACGCTGCGGGAGTTCGTGTTTGTGATTTTGAGAATAGGTATTTTTTCTACAGTCTGTGCTCGCTCGCGCCTTCACGGACCATATGCAGTTTCTGGGGTTGACCTGGACGATCCTATCTGGGAGCTTTGCGCAGAGGCAGTATCGTAACCAATGAGTGACCCGTGAGTACGAAAACACCATCGCATTCTGTTCATCGCGTCTATGCTCCAAAGTTTACAAGTTTCCAGGGTATAGAAACTTTTTTTTTGCTTTATCAAAATGAGCCAGTCACCGCTCTAAGCCGAATATCGCTCCGAGACCGAATATCGTCTCGGAAAGGTTGAAGTTTTCAACTACTTTGGAGAGATCGACTATCATCTCTTAAGAGCGAGAGCAATAAGGCACCTCAGAGGGATACCCCCTGGGGGTATCCCAGGCTCACCCGCCTTCCCGTGATGTCCTCGTTGTCCACCAAAATAAATTTGTCCCTTTGTGTAAATACGTTTTGAGTTAGAAGATCCCTCCACCGTCCCCCCTTTCAGTTTGTAGCTGCATCTCCCCCCCCTTGGTGCACAAAGAGGTGAGCCCCCCACTGACACCGGGGTTTGTGAATTTAGAATCGAAACCAATTGAAATTAAAAAAAGCAACAAAAAGTGGTAAAAAAGAACAGACACAGATACAGACACTAGGCCGCATCCCCCAGAAAGGGGGGTGGCCGACGGCAAGGCGCACCTCACACCCTCATACGTTCACACTCACACAACTTTGCCCTTTTGTGCTAAAGGGTCTGGCCGGTAGCCCCTCAACTTACACTCTGGGTCCCGAATGCACCGAGGAACCGTCGTCAGCAGCAGAGCCCGACAGTTCACTGGTTTACCCCCGCCGCGTCATAATGGCCGGGCCCCACCCACCTACGACCATCCCGACAGCGGGATGCCAAGGGCGGGAAAGCACATCAGAGCAGCGTCAAAATCAACCATTCACAACCATTCTCCACTCACGCCTGTTCATTGCACGCTCTCTCGCCACCTCCACATTCATGTCTCTTCTTCCCAACGCCTGCTTCAGACCATCCATCCACCCAAACTTCGGTCTACCTCTAGGCCTGCGACCACTCGCCTCCGCATTCATCACCCTTTTCAACAATCTCCCTGCATCCATCCTCTCCATGTTCCCGAAACATCTCAGTACACGCGAATCCACTCTGTTCTCCAATTTTTTCACCATCCCTGTTCTGATTCGAACCACGTCGTTGGTGATTCGGTCTCTCAGCGTTACTCCAGCCATGCTCC
>SDVV010020710.1:0-13269 GCA_016164225.1 Gammarus roeselii | reverse complement strand
CACTTTAGATACGCTCCTCTTAGTTTCAAGGTGCATAGGGAAAAGTCGTGCCGGTGTCACACTTTAGATACGCTCCTCTTAGTTTCAAGGTGCATCGGGAAAAGTCGTGCCGGTGTCAGAGTTTAGATACGCTCCTCTTAGTTTCAAGGTGCATAGGGAAAAGTCGTGCCGGTTTCAGAGTTTAGATACGCTCCTCTTAGTTTCAAGGTGCATAGGGAAAAGTCGTGCCGGTGTCACACTTTAGATACGCTCCTCTTAGTTTCAAGGTGCATAGGGAAAAGTCCTGCCGGTGCCCAACTACGGTATAATATTCCTCCAAGTTCCAAGATCCGTATGAAAAAGGACTGCTGGCACTAGGCTCTAGTAATGGACTTTCGATGTCTCCAGTGCCTCATCCGTCATAGGAAGGCAGGCAAATGGAGTTCTGCTCCGGGTGGGAAAGAAGTCTTATGTACCGCGCAGATACTGAATGGATTGATGTGTTATTTGAGGTTCTTTGTTGAGATATATCTGAATATTGTTAAATTATTGTGGAAGTAATAATTAGCAATGGGTGAACAATGATTGAAATGTTGAATATAATCCACATTACAGAATTTAAAGTGACTCGATATGTAGTGCCTTGCGAACTGGTGAATGTAAATATACATTGTATGTAAGCCGCGTATATTCAGCAAGGAAGACCGAGTTAATGTTAACGTCAATATTAATCAAGGTCGTCTGAGGCTATGTGAACAGAGTATATTGACCTAGGTGTACTAAGTTTATGTTAGCAAACTCCTACCAACAAGAAGCGCTTTCAAGTTTTGATTTTTCTTGTTCATATGCTAATGTAAACATTGCTTTTGATGCAAGAAGGGAACTTTTGTGATTCGTTGTACCAAGGGACGCTGCTACGCATAAACTCTTTTATTCAAGGTCCCCATCAGGAATAATAAGGATGTATGCAACAAGGAATGTTACGACAAGAGTACCTGTATTAGCAGATCTGAGCGGTTTGAAAGAGTTTGATCACATGGAGCTAAACATGAAATAAGATTCAGGAAAATTTTGCGAAAAAATTAAGAGTGAGTTGGAGCACAGCCGTTAACTAGTAGAGTGAAGACGTTGGTAGTGCTGGAACCTTGTTGTGATCCTGCCCTTGCCGTGCCAACCAATGCTAAACAATGTCACAAAGAAGGCTGCACCACATAAATCTTGTTCATAACGTGTATTTGAGTCGACGTCCTCGACATTATTCGTAAATCTAAATCGTGTGTTATGATTTCTTGCATAACAAAATATTGTACAAAAAATGTATTAATTTCCAATGAAAGGAAGTGTAGCAAACTTTATCCTTTGATGTGTGTACAATAAGCCACAGTCAATGATGCCATCTATTGAGAAAGTTAGCATATACGGCTACCCGTACCACAGCCATGAACTGGACCAGTAAATGACTCAACATGTGCATCGTATGTGGTAGAATATTTTGGGGAAATAAATGACTAAGTGACGATAACAGCATTTAAGGATTAATCGTAACAGTATTTAGGGATTAATGATAACAGTATTTAGGGATTAATGATAACAGTATTTAGGGATTAATGAAAATAATATCTGGGGGATAATGATGGCAGTATTTAGGATTGATGATAACAGTATTAAGGGATTAATGATAACAGTATTTAAGGACTAGCGATAACATTAGATAGGGATTAATAATAACAGTATTAAGGGATCAATGCTCCAAAGGTGATGAGATGGAAGCGTTCACTACCAAGTACTATTTTTAGATGGATTGCGTACAGCCAAAGTTTACTACTCGCAACAAACATTCAGAAATAATAAGTGACAAAATTAAAGTTATCCACAATTCCTACTTCGCAGTGCTTCAGCTGAGGACGAGTAATATTTGCAGTGTTAGTTTTTACCAGCCGGAATATAATGTACTGGTTAACAGTAGTAAACTCTTTATCAGAAATTAATGCATTCAAAATTGGATCAGTTTATCATCCTCGTTTACCAATTTTTGCAATGTTCAATAGAAATAACCTGTGGCAATGGCATGTAGATGATCATATTGCTTTATACGTTGACGTTGTTAGTTCCAGTGGAATGACAAGTCTCACGTACCATTCGAATAGATTTGAGACCTTGATTCCATAAGAAGAGTATGTCCGTCGATCTGTTTGTTTGTCTATCCGTCTGTCTGTCTGTTTTATTGTTCGCTAAATCTTCTGAAGATATGTAGTTCTCATGACAAACATTACTTCACTTAACGCTCATGTGGATTACTGTAAGAAAACAATTATCTTTAGAAACAATTGTCTCACGATTGGCACTTCTACGGTTATCACGGTATGCAATGCATCATATGAAAACTTTCGAGGAGTAAAATTGTTTTCTCCCCTTTTGCTGCTATTTTACTCCTCTCTACCTTCACACTTTCTAGCTAACATCACATAAATACATCGTTTAAAAGCTCGTGTAGAGAATTATGATGGAATGAGATTTTTTTCCAAAATTAGAATCAAGAAGTTTAAGGGGATTTTTTTTCGGCGTTCAATACCCTGACTAACATCACCATCAGCTGAGTGTTGATCAGCTGATGGACTTGTTTCAAACATCCGTACTACCCTATGAAAATAGAATGCAGCTACTTGTCCAGTTATGTCTGAGGGTGGGAGTGTTAGGTAAACATCATGATGAGGCAGGACGGTGTGGCCGAGAAAATATATTGAGTAAAAAAGAATGAGTGTGAAAAGGGAGGAATCGAAAAAAATGTGCCTGTGAATGATGAATAAAAGTGTTAGCAATTGTTAATAAATTTTAGCTATTCTTCTCAGATCTGTACTGAAAGTCGCCAACCTTATAAACAATTGTTTTCTTGAGTATCTGGACGCCTATGCCATTATAGAGATGCACTATTCCCGGCTTGGACCAGCTCCTTGCTGGAAGGAATCTGCTTTGTATTCCAGGCTTAGCTTGGCAAACTTTGCTCGAAGCCGGGACGTGTTTACTTCAGGAAGCGTATTTCGGGAGACACAGTTTCAAGGAAGACACTTTCGTTGAAAGAATGTTTCCGAGAAGTACCCACAGGGAAGACAGTTTTGTTACAAGTGTACTTTACATGATATCCTTCTGATAGAACGCTGGACTGTTGGTCGCTGGTTTTGTCGTTCGACTGTTTATCTTTGGTTTCTATGGTCGTTTGTCTGTTGATTCGAATGGTCCGTTTTTATCGCTTGTTTCGTCGTCGTTGGTCTGTTTAGTCAACGGTCCCATATGTCATTTTTTCTGTTTTGTCGTAGGGCGTTTTTTGGCCGTTTGTCTACAGCAGAGGATCGTCCTTCAAAAAATACACTTTTCTCGGAATTCAGGGAACAGACAATCAAAAAGGACATCGTTTAGCATTGATGCAGTAGCAAAGATTGCGCTTTGAGAATGCAAGTCTTGCAGTGGGGGTCTTTGATGGGTGGCCTATCAAGAAAAGTGGTGAGAGTTTCTGCTTCTAACAATTCGCGTTAAGAAAGACTTGTTTCACCACTGCTGTGGCTACATAGAAGGTGTACCTCTCGGAAATAAGAATATTCATGTGCATTCACCAAACTGTAACTAACAATTATGGTTTCATCAACAAGTTTGATACAAAGGTAGATGAGGCAGGTCATACTTGAATAAGATTAGATGTAAATGAGTTGGGCTGAAGCTGCTGGTCGTCCCAGTGTTTGCTGTTATTTAGGTACGAAACACTACAGTTACTTCTCATAAGCTGTCACGTTGGATTTCAATAATTATGCATGTCATTTAAAAGAAAACATTGTAAAAGATAGTTCTTTACTCAATGGACAATCAAACAGCGACCGTTGAATCGTTTTGTTTACTATCTCGTTATTTATACACGAATCGTTATTTATGTTATTATAAAATATATTTGAAGGTATGATGAGGGAACCAATTTTAATCGATAAATCTGTGATATCAATTGAAGAGCAGAGGAACTGTACAACCACAACACCCGATCAGTGTATAAGCACATCACCCGATCAGTGTATAACCACATCACCCAATCAGTGTAAAACCACATCACCCGATCAGTGTATAAGCACATCAAACGCTCACTGTATAACCACATCACCCGTTCAATTCATTACCACATCATCCGTTCAATGAATCAGACCATTACCCATTCAATGTAATTCCCATGTTCAATTATGAATGATGATTACAATTTTAAAAATAATTACGAAACAACATTACGAGAATTTATTTGTTGTCTGAAAGCGTAGCACATTCGTTCAGGGTGTTCAACGGAACAACTGCAGTTCAACGGAACAACTGCAGTTCAACGGAACAACTGCAGTTCAACGGAACAACTGCAGTTCAACGGAACAACTGCAGTTCAACGGAACAACTGCAGTTCAACGGAACAACTGCAGTTCAACGGAACAACTGCAGTTCAACGGAACAAATGCAGTTCAACGGAACAACTGTAGTTCAACGGAACAACTGCAGTTCAACGGAGCAACTGCAGTTCAACGGAACAACTGCAGTTCAACGGAACAACTGCAGTTCATCAGAACAAATGCAGTTCAACGGAACAAATGCAGTTCAACAGAACAAATGCAGTTCTACGTAACAAACGCTGTTCAACGGAACAAATGCAGTTCAACAGAACAAATGCAGTTCTACGTAACAAACGCTGTTCAACGGAACAAATGCAGTTCAATGGAACAACTGTAGTTCAACGGAGCAACTGCAGTTCAACGGGGCAACTGCAGTTCAACGGAACAACTGCAGTTCAACGGAACAAATGCAGTTCAACGGAACAAATGCAGTTCAACAGAACAAATGCAGTTCTACGTAACAAATGCTGTTCAACGGAACAAATGCAGTTCAACCGAACAACTGCAGTTCAACGGAACAACTGCAGTTCAACGGAACAACTGCAGTTCAACGGAACAACTGCAGTTCAACAGAACAACTGCAGTTCAACGGAACAACTGCAGTTCAACGGAACAACTGCAGTTCAACGGAACAACTGCTGTTCAACGGAACAAATGCAGTTCAACGGAACAACTGTAGTTCAACGGAACAAATGCGGTTCAACGGAACAACTGCAGTTCAACGGAACAACTGCAGTTCAACGGAACAACAGCAGTTCAACGGAACAACTGCAGTTCAACGGAACAACTGCAGTTCAACGGAACAACTGCAGTTCAACGGAACAACTGCAGTTCAACGGAACAAATGCAGTTCAACAGAACAAATGCAGTTCTACGTAACAAATGCAGTTCAACGGAACAAATGCAGTTCAACAGAACAAATGCAGTTCAACGGAACAAATGCAGTCGAGGTAATGCAATTCAACGGAACAAATGCAGTCGAGGTAATGCAATTCAACGGAACAAATGCAGTCGAGGTAATGTAATTCAACGGAACAAATGCAGTCGAGGTAATGCAATTCAACGGAACAATGCAGTCGAGGTAATGCGATTCAACGGAACAAATGTAGTCAAGGTAATGCAATTCAACGGAACAAATGCAGTCGAGGTAATGCAGTTCAACGGAACAAATGCAGTCGAGGTAATGGAATTCAACGGAACAAATGCAGTCGAGGTAATGCAATTCAACGTAACAAATGCAGTCGAGGTAATGCAATTCAACGGAACAAATGCAGTCGAGGTAATGCAATTCAACACTCCCAAAACTACTTTGAGAGTAGCAAGATGAAGGTCGAAGCCGATGTGATAGGCGTTGCCCTAATCAACGACCTTAAACATTTGTACTGCAAAGAACAAAATATTCCCTATAAGAAAGCTTCTTTAAAACAATATCTTATTCCTATCCTCTCCATTCAACCTATGCATTGATTTATATCACAATTCTAAATCCCCACCTTACACAGTCAAAACGAAGAGGAACATCGTTCAAATAAAAGACACTGAATCAACTTACTAACTATTATCGTAAGAAACGCAATCACTTACTTTTTATCTAAATCATGCACATAATAGAAATAATGGTGTACATAATATGCAAAATGAAACGACATCTAACGGATCGTCTTTCAATGACTTCCCCCCGTACGTCTGAAAAAAAACTTTAAAAGTATTTTTTTTATGGGTGAGCAAAATTGCGTCCTCAAATCTCTGGTTACTTCAAGTCTTCCTAAGGGATACACCTCCGTTTGAGATTTATCATCGGCAACTTCAATGTGTTGGTCGATGGGTGAGACGTCGGAGAAATTTGACCAGCAACGTCACTGGGAATCAAATAGCTCTTTAACGCTTCGAAGAAAATTTCATCTCGCAAGTTTTGACATGTTGTGTTTGATTGATGAAGATATGTATGGGCCTCCGGATGGATGATTGCCACGATGTTCACGAGCAAACTCTCCGCATTTACTGTTCAAAATATGCACATGGTTTTCGAACACAATCGCATGTGAGGTGAATATTTCAATCAGTTTTCTTTCATAGTCGACATTTGTTTGAAGTTTCCAGTTCTCTAAAGATTAGCGCACACGAACAACGACGAAGTAAACTGAAGAAAAAATAAATATCCATGGCGCTCTTTCTTTCATAAGCTCAAGGTAACTGCTACAGAAGCCATTGCTTGCAACAACCATACTTTCTCACGGCAAATTTCCTCTGAGTTTGCTCAGAAAATTAACCTTTGTAAATTAGCCTTGGAACGCCGACGATAACAGCAGATACATTCGAAACCCGGCGTAAAAATACCCCAAATGGGGCTGGCGAACGCAAAGTAGGCCTAAAAATACCCGAAAAAAAATCGGAATGGCTGCGGCCGGCCATAACCAGTAACATACGGCAACCGTTAAAAAGATGGATTACAAACAGGACATCCAAGGCCTACACGACCGAGGAAATTGGGATGAGAGTAAAGATCCCCCCACCTCTGAGCAGCTTAAAGCAAAGAACAAGGGATCCCCCCACCTCTGAGCAGCTTAAAGCAAAGAACAAGGGTCCAGGTATATTGCACTACTAAATCCTTGCCACAACGCAAGGGATGAGGCCAATTTCGACACTGTAAGGAAGGCGATCACAAAATTCTGGATTTTTATCAAACCAACCTGTGTTTTATGACGGTGCTTACAAAGGAGGCAAAGCCCAAAATCGGGGCCTGAAGACAAAGACGAGTACCGTAGCAGGACAGAGGTCCGACATTGGCTCAACTCCAATGATGGTATCCGCGCTTGATTAAATTTATCACTAGTTTACCCATTCAACAAAAGTTAAAGCTATCACAAGATGAAGTTTACTGTTATGGAACGACGTTTGGTTCGTTCCCTAATTCTACTTCTACTGATTTATAATTCAATGTATTATACATTATTTGGGATTTTCGTAGTCGTTCAATCTGGCAATCATTTTATTTAAATACCCCGATGTATTACGTCAATGATCGACTAAGGAGATGAGATGAGGAAATCCATTTGGCTGAGTTAGAAGTTAGACGTGCGTGCAGAACTGGTAGGAGGCGGGTCACTTTGGGGTTCAATTAATTATTTGTTATGAGTCGCTCCTCACAATCTATGGAAAGGTATCTCACAAGCCTTTCTGCGTTCTTTTCTCTAGTTCATCCGTCGAGCAATCTTGTTTATTAGATCCTTCAATCATCTCATAACTGTCTTCTTCAATTTGTATATCCGGTCATGTACTGTTGGGATGCTTCTTAAATAAACTAAAGCTTCCCTAGAGAATACCTCCTATTGCCGCACTCAGATCCTGTATAATATTTCAGCAGTGTGTCCGCACTCGGATCCTGTATAATAATTCAGCAGTGTGTCCGCACTCTTATCCTGTATAATATTTCAGCAGTGTGTCCGCACTCAGATCCTGTATAATATTTCAGCAGTGTGTCTGCACTCGGATCCTGTATAATAATTCAGCAGTGTGTCCGCACTCAGATCCTGTATAATATTTCAGCAGTGTGTCCGCACTCGGATCCTGTATAATAATTCAGCAGTGTGTCCGCACTCGGATCCTGTATAATATTTCAGCAGTATGTCCGCACTCGGATCCTGTATAATATTTCAGCAGTGTATTGAAATGAATTTGATTATTAAATGATATTTTTGGAAAAGCGAAACAAGAAACAAGTAAAACACATGCAACGTAACATAACGACTATCGGGAATAGTGGTGCACGTCCATTCCTGTCGAAGCATGCCCTAGGAGTGCTCATTAAGATTGTGTTATACATTTTCCAGTAACGAAGCTCATGTTCCCCCAAATAATAGCTGTGGTGTGAAACGTCACTACTTTCCGTTTTAGGAACAGAGATGTCGTATTTTTTGTCCTGCTGCCAGAAACGGTATCAAGAGCCATAAAAACAGGGACCAATCACTCTAGATATGTTGCAGAAGTCCCGTCAACAAGGCTTCCCCAGCGCCATCTCTTGGCCGACACCTCCAGGCCATCGCCATAAGAAAAAGTGCGCAATAAGACACGGAAATGTTGTCAGACTGCGAGAAGTTTCCCCGGTCATGATGAACCGAGATGGTAAGTTTCCCCGGTCATGATGAACCGAGATGGTAAGTTTATCCGGTCATGATGAACCGAGATGGTTCCCTCGCTCAGAAATATTTCTCGTGCTTTTTTCTCTCACGGTCCTCCTCTCCTGCTTCCTTCATTTCGCCCCGTTTTGTTGCCAAGAAGGACAGCCTTTATTGAATTGCGAGCCGAATCAAAACATAAATCGATGCGAAGATGGAGTATCAAATTCCGTCAAATGCTAGCTACGCCCACAATAAGTGCACTCTGAAATTAGAGGATTCTCAGATGGAACAATAAAACGTAAAATTAGCTTTGTTGTGCGGAAAATGCTTCAGAATTGTTTTATTTTAAAAGCCAAATGTATTGAATGCGAAAGATGATTTCTGGAGGACGAAAAGATTTACAGGGAACAATATCATTCGTCAGAAATAATTATGTGGGGAATAAAATTATAATATTCATTTGCTCGCGTTACATAAATCCGAAATGGAGTCAAACAGTCCTTTCTGACTATTAATGGAATCTATGCAGTAGTAGAATATTTCTTACACTTCAACAGAGGAAATAAATGAATTCCACCCAGTTAATACATCCAAACTGAGCATAGACAATAATTCCTCCGCTCGAAAACGCATTACAAAACTGTAGGATGTTTTCATATTTTGTTGCACATCAGCAATGACATGACACTGACATTAAAACAATTTCTAGAAATAGAATGGATGAAAAGAAGATTGAAATCATCCCATTAGGTGCCCACCTGAAGCCCTGTACTATAAGGTTTTACCGAACATATTTGTGTCGTACTAAATCATAACCAAAAATGTTAATGCACGTGCCCCCCTCAAATCCTTTACAAGAAGAAGACCTTTCATTCGCGTTAGTGAATCCCGTTTGTTCAGAGTCTTTTGTACGTTAAGAAGCGTCAGGAGAACATTTGAACCCCATTCACTCATTACAGCCAAAACCCAGCCTCCTAACACGAAGTTCATTTCGCAGCGGGCGAATAAACTACGCGAAAATCCCTGGACCAGGTCGGGAAATATGATCCTTGCGCCTGAGGCGGCGTGCATACACGCCCTTCCAGGCTAATTTAAGTGGGTGTATGTAAGAGTAGTAGGAGTAATAATAGTATATAGCTAGTATCGGAGGAGATGTAGAAGGTTGCTGGGGAAAAGTACCTAGAACAGGCTGAAGTGGCAGTTGGAGGAGGACATGGAAGAGAGGGAGGAGAAGGAATAGTATTACTAGAGATCGGAAGAGGGGGAGAACGGGAAAATTTACCAAGTAGTAGCAGAGGTAACAGAAGGAGAAGGAAAATGAAGAGAAGGAATGTTGAAAGAGAATTAGTGTTGGTCGCAAAGTAGGAAGAGGCGGAGGAGGAAAGACATTAGTAGTTGTCAGGAAAAAGTAGAAGTCGGAGGAAGAAGGGGTTACTGCAGAAAGTTGGCCCACAAAGCAGTGCCAACCCGTAGATGGTACCCTCCATCTTGGCCACGGCCATCCAACACTCCTTGTAGACAATGCCAGACAGCTTTACGAGCTCGGGGCACAGTAAGTCCAGGGGTGGGATTCACTGGGCCACACGTCATGCTGGGTCTGGGCCTAAGCAGCCCATTGGGGAGGAGGAGTAGAGTGGTGGATAGGGGAATGTTGTAATGAGAAGTGAGCGGAAAGGAGTAAAGGTTATGAGAAGTGAGCGGAAGCGAGAGAAGGTCATGAGGAGTAGGGGGCGAGAGAGAGATAGGGTGAAAACAAAGAAATGTGGATATGGGAAGTGTGCCGGGTGGAAGTATTTATTTTTGTAATTTTGAAATTTTTCGCTTATGAGCGAAAAGTCACGGAGTATATGGGCTGGCTTTTGACCAGCCCATAAACTCCGTGAAATCGGCCAGAATATCTCACTTGGGGTCAGGTAGGATCGAACCTGCAACCTCCAGCTCCCAATGGATCTCTGTTGTGAGGAGAGCCCGACACGCTACCCATCGGCCACCGAGCTGTGACGGGAAGAGGCAAAGAGAACAGGAAGCCGGTAGAAATTCTTCAACAATAGTTTGTTGTGATGCATCAATCAATGTAACTCATTCTGACGCGCAAATATGAGTCAGTGACAGGCCCCCAACGACCGGGGGCAAAGGAGGATACGGCGCGTGCACTGTCAACCATCTTTGTTAAGTGGGCTGTGACAAACATGGTCCCCTAGGAACAGATGATACTTGGCAGCAGTTAACGGGGCCTCGTGATTGACCAGGGTACAGGCAGATGCTTTCTTCCGTCTTGTTTCGTCTTCTAAGAGAGGGTGTCCTACGCTGGCCTTGTGTTGTTTGCAGAGCTTTAATAACACAGTAGCACGGGTTGTTGGCTGTTGGACTTCTCTTTATTTGATACAAATGTGAGAAAGACGGGAAAAGAAAAGACAGGTTCAGTCCTCGTTGAGAACAGGATTTACCATCAGTGAACTATACATCCTTTAGATGAGATTGTAGGTGTTCATATAGATTTATAAATTCAGCACTTAAAGTTACATAGAAATAAGATATTTATTTCACGACTGGTTCAAATCCTAAGCACCCAGTTCGGGACAATCAGCATCTTTTCGACAGAATCTCCGCACCACATCTTAAAATCTGTTAACTACATCGGCAATTCAATGCTGGTTATGAAGTCAACACACTTTCTTTACAGCTCTGATGAGGTCCCTAAAAAAATATCCCGATAAAAGCAGACTGGGCAAAAGGATCTGCCTTCCTGTCTGCAAACCTGGCGATGAATTTTATCTTATTGAAAGGAAATAACAAAGGAAATCATCGTTGGAGGCTTCCCTCTTACAATTAATCCAATGGTGTCACATAAGGATAAATGGACGCACTAATTGGAAGCTCCACCCCGACAATTAATAAAATTAGGTCAATTAAATGTTGTTGGCCTGATGAATGGACCCACTGAACAAGCGTGACGTCTGTTGGTGTTCGCGGATGAATGGAAGGCTCAGAAAAATATTGCATTGATTCAGGAATGGGAAAGACAAACATTTATTTTTTGTATATTTCGTAGAAATTCACTAGTTCGGGATATAGTAAATAGACGGGTAATTTGAACACACACGACTCATAATAAGAGCTTATCAACGATAAGCCTTACATAAGGAGATGGATATGCATTTCGATAACTCTGATAAACACCAGCCGGTGATCCATCAAATTATATGCTCTCCATCAAATCTTCATCAAAGATTTATTGTAACAAGACTAACATAAAATATAAAATAAAAGTTCAAACAATGTGCCCACTCAGGCAAAGGAAGAGCAATTAATGAATAGCCACTAAACAGTTGATATAGTTAATATTATTAACAGCTATGTGTCTATGATTTAGAGAGAATCGTTCATATGTTAATGACAATGCAAGACGTCAAATTACTAGTCTCAGAAAATTGGTCGCACTCCAAACCCAGAATTACCCTTCCCCTCAGCCCCATCCCCACCCCCCCCTACACACACACACACACACACACACAGACACATATCGCCTTCCACGGTGTTGTTTATACCCGCCACAGCAGCCGATGATGGAGTGTGTCTGCGGCCTTCCTGATCTTCGCAGCAAGAATCGACAGCTCTCATCAATACCATGATGGCGCTGGACCATTTCTAGGATGGTACTCATCAAGTAACATGATGGCAGTGAACGAGAACCATCATGGTACTTGATCATTACCATGATGGTACTCGATCATAACAATGATGGTACTCGATCATTACCCTGATTGTTTTTGATTATTACCATGATGGTACTCGATGGATCCCTTGATGGTACTCAATCAATACCCATAATGGTACTCGATCATGAAACACTCCCACGTTTAGTACTGCTCACCGCTCGACTCTGCTAAGCATTGAGGGGAACGGTGTGTCTATTTCTGCTGGATAACCTCAGAACGAATACTGCAGTTACATATTTAAATAACAGCTGAATAGTGGGAAAATTCGTCCAGGAATGGGAACAACGTTGACTTTTGAGGCACCATATCGGGATCTACGCCTGGGTGTTTCGGTCGGTTAGGGTGTTTCCAAAAATCAATTAAAACTCTGAACCCTGTTGAACACATATTCTGAATAAATTTTTGCGTGTAACCCAGGAATATGTGTCGTGTTGTAAACATAACAGGCATGGAGTATCATTATCAATACTCCGTGCCTCCCCCGGACATTGAGATCGTGTTGACGGAAACAGTTGGGTCAATATTTGCCCAGTCGTTAGTGCCTGAGGAAGAGCAATCCTATCCTTTGATCACGGCAGAGAAAGCAATAGGGGACAAACCAACAACGACTCCAGCTCGGCAAAACACTGCCTTCCGACTTTCCTGAAAGATAAATCCTCTAAATCAAGCCTTTTTTTTGCCAGCTATTAGCTACCAATGATAATAGTTATAAACGGTTAAATGCATATTCAAGTCGCCCAACACTCAATCCTTTCTTTCATTACCTAAAATTGCCTTCATTCCTACACTTATCCACAAATATTGCCAGCACATGGATTTTGTACATGTTTATGTATTTATGTATATTAATCCATTTGTATCTATATATATATATTTATATTTATATATATATACATATATATGTAAATTTATAAAAAAATGCACGTGTGTATATATCGTTTTTTTTAGGTATATATTCATATGTATATGTACTTAGTTATTTCGAAGTGTTTGTTGGGCTTAAATATGTTCATTCATGTATATATATATATAAATATATATAAA
>SDVV010020709.1:0-13269 GCA_016164225.1 Gammarus roeselii | reverse complement strand
GCATCTGAGTCTTTATCTTACCTAAATTAATAGTTTGTATTTATACAACCAAACCGCGTAGCTGTAAATATTGTGTTGCGTTGCTGCCGGAGCTGTTACTGCCCGTGTAGCCACTGATCTTGTACTAATCTCGAAGATGCTACCTGTACGCACTAGGGTGCGTACATATCACACTTAATGTTCTAAAGGATTGGAAGCGGTGGTCCGTTTCTAGTAAGCGTTTTTTCTTTTGCGCACCAGCGTGCGTCTGACGTTGCTAAAACTTTCACT
Organism: Gammarus roeselii; assembly: GCA_016164225.1. Lineage (NCBI taxonomy): Eukaryota > Metazoa > Arthropoda > Malacostraca > Amphipoda > Gammaridae > Gammarus > Gammarus roeselii. The sequence goes on along the minus strand of SDVV010020709.1, from coordinate 12,999 downwards.
TTTTTCTAACGTTGAAAACGTTGTTTTGTTTTTTCCTCGCACACTTAGGCGTGCGAGCCTGCTTCAATCAATGATCGTCGAGCCCTACGGGGGAGTCTATTATGACTCACGTTGAGGCTCTGGTGGAAATGAGGCTCAAATCAAAATCAAAACAGTCGAGGAACTCAAGTTTCAAAATTCCGAACAAGGTTAAAAGAGACAGAGGCCTAAATCGGTCAAAAACTACGTTCAACTAACATTATCAAGATTCACTCGTAAAATGAGTCTCTATAACGCTTTCTCTTCACGATTCATTCGAATAAAAGGCTCTTACTACGTTACAGAGGAATAGCTTTTTATCGAGACTCGAGATAACAAAAGTTATACAAATTTAGTCAATTATTTATCATTTGCTTCTATATTCCACCGGAGTCCCAAGGCGAAGTTAATGCAGACTACCCCGTAGGGCGGTCTTATCATACAAATGTAGAAAAATTGTTGAGAGCTAGTGTATAATCTGACTATCGGAGTATCTATACACCGATCGCGCCCTACGGGGGAGCCTAGTATGACTCACGTTAAGGCTCTGGTGGAAATGAGGCCCAAATCAATCAATCTATACACCGAGCCATCAGAAATCATAACACTTCTATCGTAGGTAAGCTGATATTCAGGGCTGCCGATGCACTATCACTAGCACCTTCACCCTAATAATATATCACTTCATCTATATAATCAAACAATAAACAACGTACCTGAAAAACTCGCACGTACTCGTATAGAAAAATCCCCTTAAAGCGATAGCTACTTCGGGAAAATTAGATACCAAATGGAATTACAAATTATCCGAAGACAACGAGACTAGACCAATATTGCGGGACAGTAAATAAGTTATTTACAAATCAATTAAGGAATAATTTATAACGCCTATTGCAAATTAGGCCGTCAGTCTCTTGATAACCAAACCGCCCTACGGGGGAGTCAGCAAATACAATACAATCTTGAAAACCAGGATCAATTTGGTTAGAATGATTAAATTATGGGATAAGCCTTAGCAAACTCCTGCGCAAGGATGGAGATAAGTCACGTTGTGGGTGTGGGTGACGATACTTAATCCTCAGCCAATGAAAAGTTCTGTTAAAATATGTCCTAATTTGGAAGGTGGCTCAGTTAGGCATGTATATTTTGATTTGATTTGAGCCTCATTTCCACCAGAGCCTCAACGTTAGACACAATAGGCCCCCCCGTAGGGCGCTTAGGCATGTATACATACAAAATTAGTTTTACTAGGTTTTCCCTACCGGGTTGCATATCCCACTTTAGTCATACTAATTGCTAGTTCATTGCTGCAGACTATACGTCAGATTTAAAACCATTTTCAATTACCGCGCCCTACGGGGGAGCCTATTATGACTCACGTTGAGGCTCTGGTGGAAATGAGGCCCAAATCAATCAATCAATCTCCTCATACTTTCATACTCAAACAAACTTGGCTTTTTTGCGCCGCAGGGTCTGGTCGGGAGACTCCGCAACACCCACTTTGGGTAAGGAGTGCGGACCGGATTTTGATTTTGATTTATTTGGGCCTCATTTCCACCAGAGCCTCAACGTGAGTCATAATAGGCTCCCCCGTAGGGCGCGACCGTCGTTGGTTTAGGTAAGTCCGCACAACCTCGCGTGCGTAAATATTAGCTTTGTCAAGATGAAGCCAGTACACATTTTAATTGTGGCACACTCGCGTATTAGCGCGTACGAGAGAGTATAAAGTTAATGCGTATCTTCGTAAAATGAGTAGTTTTTTCTGTGCGTAGTGAGGTGGAGGGACCACCTCATTCGCACAGGTGTCAGAGGCTTTGACAGCTTCGTATAGTCCGGTGTGTTTTCCGAAAGCGATAAGCTTTTTACGGTAGGTTACGTCCATGAGTAGGCTTTGTAGGTTGCACGGGGGATCTAGGAACGCTCGTCGGGCTGTCGCGAGTGCGTTGCAATCCATCAGCAAGTGCTTCACGCTGATAGCCACTTGGTGGCAACAGGGGCAAGGTGGCGCGTTGGGTCCTATGTCGACATACATCAGGTGGTTGTGAGTTATCCACGTGTGTCCCGTGCACAAGCGGTTGACGAACACTTGGTCTTTTCTGTTGATGAACTTTGTTTCTCATTCTCTGAATGAGGGTTTGACCGATAGCATTTCTTGTCCACTCTGTTGCCACATTTCATCCCATCGGGATGTTATATGGGAGTTGATGAGAGGGAACCAGTCCATGTAATGTATTGCGAAAAATTGTTCTTGGTGAGTAGATGCCGGTTTAGCAAGCGAGTCCGCAAGTTTGTTTCCTCTTATTCCCGCGTGCCCGGGGTCCAGCAGAATTCCACTGCCTGACCCGTCTTGGTCATCACAAAGAGATCGTGCTTCATTTTACGTAGAATTGGATGTTTGTGGTGCAGTGTTTCAAACTGGGTGAGGACACTCGGACTGTCTGAGAATACGACGTATTTGGGGAAGCGATGTGTTTTTGCAATAGATATGGTTAGTTCGAGTGCGTGAAGCTCCGCAGAGAACACGGAGGCCTCTTGTGGGAGAGTGGCAGAGAGTGGGGTGTCCCCGCACACAGCGGCGGCTCCCACTCCGTCCGCGGTTTTGAAGCAGTCAGTGTATATATGGCGGTGCTCTAAATATTCTTCCTCAAGTAGTTTTAGGAATTCCTGCCGGTACGCGTTGGTTAGAGTCGTTGCTTTAGGGTGCTTTGCAGGTTAGGTTGACCCGTGATGGGTTGATCAGCTATGTTGATGTGTTAATTTGAAGGATTCTGTAGGATAATGAAGGCTTAATAGCAATGCGATTGATGTTTAGCGAGGTCAGCAGGTTGTCCACACGTAGGGGAAAACGGTGAGCATTCATTCTTTTTAGCCGCATAAATACGGTTATCGGATATGTTGGTGATGTGGCTGATTGCTGCGTTGTTGATTAAACTTCTAGTCTTAAAATAGTATTGCAGTTAAAGTTTGTCTCGCGGAAGTGGAAGTTTGTTAGCGAGGCTGCTTGCGGTGATGTTGAGAATTGGACGGCTAGTCATGGAGCCCAGATCTTCTCGTAGCTTATATGAGCAAATATCCGGTCTGTCACTTTCAAGTGTTCGGGAAATTTAGGGCCGTTGTTGAATAGGTTGTGGTCATCAAATCGAGTGAATTGTCTCTCTTTAAGTTTCTTGGTGTTCGGGCATAATGAGTTTCAGCTGAGAGACCGCCTAACGGTGGAGTCAGCATTAACTTCGCGTTGGGACTCCGGTGGAACATGGAAGCAAATAATAAATAAATAATTCAGCTGGGAGGAGAGCGATGTTATCAGAGAGGTCAGAGGCGGAAACACACGAACAGGTTAAGGGGTTCCCTGGCTTCTATCCTCTTCATCAGCTCATCCGCTCGGGTGTTCATAGTTGCAAAATGGTTCTCGAGTTGAGTGAGGCGTTCACAGATTTCACTGGAGGGCGCTGAGCATTCTTCAGTCTCCAGCTCGGGAAGGCCCATCATTTTGCTCATCTTGCCCCGGGCATTCTGCATTCCGATCATATTCGCGTTCAGCTGCGAGAAGCTGTTTTTGGTGTCATCCACCACGACCTGGGTCAGGTCTCCTGTCGACGGGGAACTTCTGAGTGGGTCGACGTTCTTTTTCCGATTGGTTCGACGCTGCAGAGGGGCTGTCAGCCCCTCTCCGATCGAGTCTGGTTTTGCCCATTGTTTGATCCCCGGCTTCTACCCAGGGTTCTAAGTACTGAACTTAACCCAATCCTTAAATTTACTCTTAAAATTAATCTTGAATCCAAATTTTTTTTGTGAAGATTTTTTTTTTCAACAATTTCTTGTTGCTTTTTCAATTTCAATTGGTTTCGATTCTGAATTCACAAACCCTGGTGTCAGGGGGGGGGCTCACCTCTTCAAACTGAAAGGGAGGGACGGTGGAGGGATCTTTTAAATCAAAATATACTTACACAAAGGGACAAGCAAAATTTGGTGGTTAACGAAGACACTGCGGGAAGGCGGGTGAGCCTGGGATATCCCCAGGGATTTGATTTGATTTGAGCCCCATTTCCACCAGAGCTTCAACGTGAGTCATAATAGGCTCCCCCGTAGGTACCCCCAGGGAGTATTCTTCTGAGGTGCCTTGTTGCTCTCGCTCTAAAGAGATGATAGTCGATCTCTCCAATTAAGTTGAAAGCTTTAACCTTAACGAGACGATATTCGGTCTCTGAGCGATATTCGGCTTAGAGCGGGGACCGGCTCTTATTTTGATACAGCAAAAAAAGGAGCTTCTATACCCTGAAAACTTTGGCGAGTAGACGCGAATAACAGTATGCGATGTTAATTTCAAAGTCAGTTAGTTGTCCGTCATTGGTTACGATACTACCTCAAGAGCGGGAAAGCACATTAGGGCAGCGTCAAACCTCATCCATTCACGACCATTCTTCTTTCACGCCTCTCCATTGCACTCTCCTGCCACCTCCACATTTATGTCTCTTTTCTAACGCCTGCTTCACGCCATCCATCCGACCAAATTTTGGTCTACCTTTAGGCCTACGTCCACTCACCTCCACTTCACCAGCCTTTTCACCAATCTCCTTTCATCCATCCTCACCATGTGCAGTTAACCAATAAATGCAAAAAGAAAATTCAATGTTTTACATCCTATATATAGCTAATTACTATATTGATTAAGCCATATGACGCTTATATGGCCATTCCTGCCAGTGTAGCTATATGAACCCTCTACAACAATGTTTATAGACATGTGATCAATATACTATATATGAAACTAGTAAATAATAATTTCAACAATAATCAATATAGATTGCTATTCCTTGTTTGCGCTGCAAGTAAACCACATAATTAATCGTAATAATATCAGATAACGATTTTTTTTTGTAAAAAAAATACTTATAATCCGGGCGCGCCAGCAGCCGTTCAGTAATTCAAGATGGAGGATCAAGCAGCGCTTAATAGACGCTTAGGATGTGCATGGCCATCGACATCTTTTTGCATTTGAAGAGCACCCAGGAGACGAGTTGACGATGTTCATTAGAACACTGCAGGAAATTATTTGGTAACCACTGAGGACCTCATCTGTTCATTACTCCAGTGAATCCGAGAACATGAAGAACATGAATAGGTTCTTTGGGAATGTCGAATGGTTTCGTCCAAATCCTTTTATATACGAGGATTCCCTGCACTATACCCGTTGAGAACATAAGAGATAGCAAGGTTACGTACTCGTGCCTGAGCTATCCTATATTGCACGTATCATTCTATCAAGACTAGCGTCTGCTAAATAACATAATAAACGCAAGAAATTTCGCCGGTCTCATAGTTAAAATACAGTTAATTTTCACCGAGTGGGAGTAGCGAAATGGAATTTTACAGTACATTAAGGGTCGATTTGTATTATAAAAAGTATTGCATGATCAGCAGCCAGGGGAACAATAATAACCTGAGCAAATAGACCACAACACAAGTATCCAAAAACTTGATACAGCTTAGTGCGGTGAATGGAATGAAAACATAGGTACGGTAGTCACAACCATTGCTCACGGAACAAAAAACTCCTTGAGAACAAGATTATGTAAAACAGTATTTGAAGCTGCCGAGAAGCTTCAGAATGGAGATATCCTATTGTACACATTAAGTAGCGTTTTTCCATCATGGAATTATCTCAAACATCCTTAAGCCAGAAAGAGCGGCATCGTGTAAAGGTCACAAGTAGAAGTGATTCAAGAAGTGATTCTCGATAATATCAAAGTATTTGATGTTTCGTGAAATTTAATTGATGCAGTGAATATAAGCGTTGCCTATTTATGCTACAACAATCGTAATCCGTTGTTACTTGCAGCATTGACCAAAGAAGACACCTTCAGATCAGTACTTACCGCGCCGCAGCAATCCCCGACACTGTCGAGCACTCATTACACAAGGCTACCTCTGACATCCACATGGCCTCATGTCTGTACAATATCCTTGAGTCCCTGCAAGCGCTGTGTCGGTTGGACGAGCGCATAACTGCCGCTTTCCGTTGACAATGTTTTTAAGGAACAGCAACTACAACAATCGTTTATTCGAAAGGCACAAATTAGAATCGATTTCAAATGCCTACTGGCTTCTTACTTACAGCCGTTTGTAAAAGTTTCAAGGTCAAGTCCATTAGCTGGGCTAGTTTCTTTAGAGAAATTTCCAATACTTGGTACCGGGCACGATCACTATGAACGTATAATCACGCAATATTCTGACGCTAGGGGCCGCCGTGGCCGAGTGGTTAGCGTATCCGACTGCAATGCCAGCCTCTGGTGCCGCATGTCGCGAGTTCGAGCTTCGACAAAGACACGGCGGTCTTGTGACGGGGAAATTGGGCGACTCCCCCCTCTGTGTCAGCCTAACTTAGCCACCCTCCTGAAAAGGGGGAAACGGTTGTATGTCTAGACATAATTCTGATGCAAGTGTGTTGGATTGCTTGAAAACTGCTGCAGCAACATCTCAATGCTTGTTCATTCACTTGTTAGTTGCAGTGTAATAATTCCCGGTAAAGACATTCGAATCGACATTCGATAAGTCGGAACAGGATAATCGGTAAAGTTCAGTAGAAACTCGCGTCTGAGCCGGAGCCAACGGTAGCTCAAGTTAGACCGTCTCAGGTCAACGTTTGAGCGCAACTACTGTCGATGTCAGCAAGGAGTGCCTTCATCATCGTGCAGGTCGTCTCGAGGTTTTCTGACCCCCGTCTGATGCTGCGAGAGGAAGGCCACATTGGAAGGCTTAAGCAAGTGTCCAGTTGACAGAGGTGGTCCACGACCGGCACTACAGCTGGGAGAAAGGCTCTGGCTCGAGGATGCCCCGCCACGGTTGATGGGACTGCAATGAGCACCGCTCATACTGTGAGACACAACATTGAGAGGGAGGTCGTTGGACGTAGTATGCGCTTCGGTGCCTACTCCAACAGCAGGAAAAGAGTCGCTACTTCGAGTGTTGAAACTACCAATACTGGCATCACTGCAAGCAATTGGTTGGGTGTTCCTGCACCCTCCTGAGCTCCCACAGTCCAACAATATAGCGTTTGAGGTCTTGGAATGGGTAGGCAGGTGCGGTCTGTGGGGTGGTGACGACGAGGGCTTAAAGCTGGCACCGACTCCCATGGAGGAGCCACCAAACACAGCCCCACCAGGCGACTGGCGTTCCCTAGAAGAGTGAGTGCTACGATGGTTGTCGGAGCCCAGAGCAGCCAACAGCTGATCCTGAAGAGCATCTGGGTGCGTGGATGTGCTATCTGGTGTTTGACAGACCTGGTGGCTCACCGTGCGGCTGGCGGTGGTGCCTCTGCTGGCAGTAGACTGAACAGACGTTCCAACAGCATCAGAAGTCGTCGATGTTGGCTGCTGGTTACTGCCGCCGCCGTTACTGTGGTTACGGTGGTGGCCGGTACTGGCGACGGGAGCCATGCTGCCGGAGTTTGAAGATGGTGCTTGAGGAGAACTAGTGCCTAGCGTGGACGAGCTACCGGCGCCTGTTTGAGAAGCATGATGCACCAGCTGTTGTTGACCTCCATTGTTGTAGTGGGTTTGAGAGTACGCCGGTGGCTGAGGTATTAGCGAGGTGTTGGTGTGCGGTTGCTGGTACTGTGATGTGGTGGAGGATGCTGCTGCAAAGTGGTGCTGTACAGAGCAACCGAGACTGTTATGTTGTTGCTGGGAGTGATGTAGCATGGCTGCTGAAACAAGAAAAAAACGATTACTCAAAGAGGCGGCAGTCAACTTGGTAATAAGATTTTCTGAGCAGTTTAAGACACCATTCGTGCAGTCGAGAGACAACTGTATGAAAGTACTGCATCACTACGCTTTCAAAAGTAGCAGCAAGAGGACACATACGTCATTGTTTCATTACCAATGAGGTGTAATTGTTATAAGATTAGAGGTGCAAGGCTTTCTAGTGCGATTGAGTCAACGTCCTTCTGGCACCGGAGGTGTAGTCGCTATCAGCACATAACATGGGCCACTCTGCAATACATGCCAATGATCGCTTGTATAGAGAGTAAGATTTATTTGATGATATCAAAATCGGTCGAATCGCTGACCGCTGTCGGAGTTTAGTGTTTGGTAAGAGTTTCAGGTGCTCCCAGATGAAGTTTGAACCAGGCAAATATTATTTAAACAAGAGCTGATGCTGGCGCTTCAAATAGGAAATGTGTAAATGTCCAGATAGGTTCGCTTATACACATGAGGACCTACAAGCTGTGGGTGCATCCTTCCCTGCAGGACATCAAGTCGGTGATTCTATCTATTACTCTTTACATTTTCTCAGAAAAGCCAACTTGAAAGCAGGAGCAGAAGTTTCATGTGACAAGGTACAAGATTAGAGTGACGAGGCTTTCTAGCGCGCTGGAGTCATCGTCCTTTTGGCGCCGAATGTCAATCCAAAAAACAGTGCTGCATCAAGTTAGTCTTTGTTTTTTTCTTCTTCAATGTTCAAGTTAAGGTTTACTACTGGGCAAAGCCAAAGTCCTTTACGCGGCGAACATCTATGGTATGTACGGGTGCCACAGGAGGTACAGGAACTCCTAAGGTGCTGAGACCATATGGTCCCAGCACTCCCCGGATGGCAGTAAGGAGGAATATCACACTACCTACCCTGCTTCAGAGCCCCAAGGATCCGCAGTAGTCCTTAAGGTGCGGGCTACGCGCTCCAACACCTGCTGAGGGGAAGATGAAGAAGAGACAGAAAACGGGGATCCCATGCATGAGATTTACACTAGGTGTAGGGAATTTCACGCATGAGAACATCAAAAATGGAAAGAAGAAGAAGGAATAGTCGTAGAAAAAGGTTGCATGAAAGAATGAGCGCAACTTGGCTGTTATTTGCCAGCCGAAAGGAGAATAGCTAGAATTGGTGTGTGCATGTTTGAAAGAGTGTGTGCGTGTGTGTGTGCGTGTGTGTGTGTGTGTGTGCTTGTGTGTGTGCAGCGACTATTGGGAGAGTTGTTAAGAAGGAGTCTGAGACAAGTTTAAGGAAATGAGGTAAATAAAAAGTCAAGCAAATCAGGATAGGGGAGAAAAGGAGAGATAGTAAAGGGTGAAGAAGAGTCACAAGGAACTAGAAATCCAAAGAGGCAATCTCTGCCCATCCTTCAATTTGCATTGAAGTGAACCTCCTGGAGTCCCCCCAGGGGGGATTCCCGTGTATAGCTCTCTACAGTCACACAGACCCCAAAAAGGCTTTTGTGTGCTGCAGAGCATCCCCTTGGTTCTGTAACCATCGTGGGACCTCATCTCTCCCTCCAACCCTGATGTTGGAGCAGTGTAGCGGGAGGCCTTTAAATAGGTTGTCCCTGCTCAACCAGAGACCGGTGTATGAGGGCAGGGCTCTCTCCTACCGCACTGCGCTGGCGCTTGGTTTACTGTATCGTGGGGCGATGCAGCTTAGCCTCTCTCACCACGGGCAGGTGGCCAGCTACTCTCGGGTCGGCCTATTGCCTGACCCATCCTGTCCGATGTGTTGTGTGGGGCTGGTGTGGTGGTCGTAGCTTTGGATGCTGACTTTTCTGGGGTAGCACACGGGGTTCCCCGTTTGACCCCCGTGCGCTGCACGGGGGTTGCGTTTCCCTTAGTCATGACTTCCAGGGCTTGACCATCTCCGCAGCCGGGTTTGAGATGCCAGTGGGGCGTTGGGGGCTGCTATATAGTGCAGATCCCGCTAGCTGCCCCCCGCCCCTTTAGCTCTCCAGTCTGTCCTAAATGCCTTTGCTACTATCACTGATAGTCGAGTTCAGGGAGGATCCGGTCTAGCCTACGCTTGAAAGTCTACACTGATTCGCTCGCAGTCACTGCCGGCGGGAGTCTATTTCAGACGTTGATGATTTTGTAGGTCATCAAGTCACCGCAGGGTCGGGTGTTGAATCTCTTTGGTTGGAGTTTCAGACCGTGATTTCTGGTGGGGTGGTCATTTAGCGTGAAGAGGTTTCTGCACTCAACGTTATTGAAGCCTTTCGGGATTTTAAAGGTTTCAATTAGCTGTCCTCGAAGCCTACGCTTTTCGAGGGTGAAGAGATTCAGTTCCCTTAATCTTCTTTGATACCGTATGTGTCTGATAGATGTGATCATCTTCGTTGCCCTAGCCTGTACCCTTTCCCGTCTCTCGATGTCTTGGATCAGGGTGGGGTACCAGAATTGGACGGCATACTCCAATAGTGGTCTAACTAGGGTATTGTATACGGTTAGGATTATCTCATTGTACCTGAACCTGAATTGCCTTCCGATGTATTCGAGGACTTCGTTAGCTTTCTTCACGACTTCATCGCACTGCCTGGAGTATTTCAGGTCAGCGCTGATGTAGACTCCTAGATCTTTTTCTAGGTTGGTGGTCGGGATCTGACTGCCCAATAGGGAGTAGTTCGCCGATCCGTTTGCTCTGCCGATGTGCATAACTGTGCACTTGTCCGTGTTGAATGGCATCTGCCACGCCTCGGACCATTCCCTGATTCTGTCAAGATCCTGCTGCAGGTACTCGACAGCTGTGGGGTTTGCGGCGTTCGTTCCTAGTTTGGTGTCGTCAGCAAATTTTGATATTTTGCTAACGAGGCCTGCGTCTAGGTCATTTAAATCAATGAGGAACAGGAATGGGCCTAGGACTGATCCTTGGGGGACCCCGCTTTTAACCGGGGCCCACGGTGAGCTTTCACCGTTGATCACCACTCTCTGCCTCCTGTCTAAAAGCCAGGGCTCTATCCATTCCCATATTCTTCCCACAACTCCAAGAGCTCTCGGCTTGGTGAGGAGTCTCTTGTGAGGGACCTTATCGAATGCCTTCTGGAAGTCAAGGTACAGGATATCGATGGCCCTCGAGTCGTCGTAGATGGAGATCATGTGGTGGAAGAATTCCAACAGGTTGGTCAGGCATGATCTCTTACATCGGAAACCGTGCTGACTGTTCCCTAGCAGATTGTTTGTCTCCAGATGGTTCACGATTTTGTCTGCAATAATGGACTCCAACATTTTGCCCACAACTGATGTGAGGCTGATGGGCCTGTAGTTTCCCGGGAAATTTTTCGGCCCCTTTTTGTGGATAGGGGGACGTTGGCTATCTTCATGTCCTCGGGAACCGCCCCCTCTTCCAGTGATTGGTTGAATACCACCAGGAGAAGAGGCAATTTCGTCAGAGACAGCCTTTATTTCTCTCGGGAGGAACCCGTCGGAGCCTGCAGATTCGTTCGCCTTCAGTTTCTTGATTTTCCCTACTATCTCTGCGACTGTGCATTGGATGTCCTCCAAGGGTTGCATCCGCCGGTACCTAATGGAGGGTTCCGGGATTGCATTTTCACTCTCTTCGGTGAACACGCTAACGAAGTACTGGTTGAGTACCTCCGCCATCTCCGCATTTGTAGTTTTCAGAGTTCCTTGGTCCGTGGTAAGTGGACCGATGGAAGCTCTGATGCGTTTCCTGCTGTTTACGTGGCTGAATAACTCTTTCGGATTGCGTTTGCAGGTAGCTGCAACTCGGCGTTCTTCGTTGTGTTGGGCTACTCTGATTCGCCTCTTCACCACTCTACATTGTTCCCTGTGTTCGTTCAGCAATCGGTCCCAAGGGTTCTGTATCCAGCGCCTGTATGCACGGTCTTCGGTGGACATGGCTGCTTGGATTCCTCTGTTGAACCACTTAAGATGTGGCTTTTGGTCAGCTCGCACTTCCTTGGTTGGGATGCAGCCTTCCTGGACGACCAGGAATTCGGTCTTGAAATCCGTCCAGGATGCCTCAACTGATTCCGGCCTGGTGGGTTGGAGGTTGCTGAGGTCCCTTTCAAACTTAACGAAGTCCGCTCGTCGGAAGTTGAGCCTTCGTTTAGCGTTGGGAATTGCTTGGTTTTTTGGCACGTGGATGACGCAACTGACTATATTATAGTCACTGGTGCCCAAGGGTTCTCCTACAGTAACCTGGGTAACCAGGTTTTCTTCTGTAGCAAAGATTAGGTCTAGGAAGCTGTTTCCCTTGGTGGGTTCGTCAACCAGTTGTTCCAGAAAGTTATCATTGGCGAAGTCGACTAATCTGTTCCCCTCCACGTCTGCCGTTCGGTTTTCCCAGACAACGTTGCAGTTAATGTCCCCCATAATCACTGCTACCCTGTTAGGATCAGCTGTGTGAGGAGCTCGTATAGGGATTGGTCGCTATCGACCGTTTGGTGGGGTGGCCGGTACACGAGAAGTACGTGTAGCTTTTTGGCTGTTCCTTCGATTTCGATACCTATGACCTCATGCGGGGTGTCAATGGTACGGCGAGTGGCTCTGAGGTGGCTTCGCACATAGTTTGCGACACCTCCTCCCCGTCTGGCCTGACAATCTCTTTTGAAGAGATTATATTTCAAGTTTGAACTCGCCTTCGAAATAGTTTCCTTCTGTCTGGATCCAGGTTTCCGTGATGCCTATTATGTCAGGCATCTTAGAAGCAGCAAGGCAGCGAAATTCTGCTTGCTTGTTCATGATCGATCTAGCGTTCAGAAGTAGCATCCGGAGGCCATCTATGTTGTTCGCGGCTCTTCGGATGCATTCTCGTTTCCCGGATGTGGTGGTGGCTGTTCACCTCTCCTGGGGGGTGATGGGGGAGGTCGAGGGTCCGGGTCATTTCTCTCGGCATCACTCCGACTGTCACTGTCAGTCTCGGAGTCTTCCCTGTGGTTGCCACGCGCGCCAGCTTCGGTCCCGCTGTCGTTCGGTTCAGCGCCGTTGCTGTTCGCCGGGTCAGGTTGGTTTGCCCTGTCCATGTCGTCAATGGCTCCCTCCGCAGGGACGGTTTTTTCGATGATCGTCTGCTCCAGATGGATTATCGTTTCACCGTCGGGGATTTCGATGTCTGTGTCTGAGCTGGTGGTGGTGTCTCTTCCACTGGTGTGTGTACTAACCTCGGCTGAGCTCGTGGAGCTGATGTCGTGCTCAGCTCTGGCCAGTGCGATGTTGTTGGCGGCCCCCGCGGAGTTTGTTGGGGGTACTTGGTTTCCAGTTT
>SDVV010020708.1:0-13270 GCA_016164225.1 Gammarus roeselii | reverse complement strand
TATGTGTGTGTATTTATATGTATCCACGTTGAAACCGAACATCCTGGGAGACATAACGAGACCCTGTCTCAACATTACTTCCACTGGGGACCAAGTACGAAACTCGTTTCCTATTCTGATACATTCTGTGCTGGCAACATATAAACTCCGGACCGTTTCTAACCAATTCCGGCTTCTTTCAACTAATTGGAACACCCTCCACAGCGCCTCTCTATCGTCCCTATCGTAGGCCTCCAGACACATATTTTTCCTTCCAAAGGTACTTCTCACAGACTTGACTCCCCACAAAAATCTGATATGCACACCCACTACCATATGCACACCCACTACGAATTCACGTTCGTTCACATACTGATTATTAACCGACTTTCTCGTGTTTTTTGCAGACTTTATTGTGTTCGAGCTGTGTCAAGTGCGCACATTTACCGTGTTAGGTAAGCGAATAAATATATAAATTAAAAATTATTTTTGAAACTAATAAAGATAAGTGAGTAATAAACCGCGCCTGTGAAAAAGAGGGCAAAGACTCCCACGGACGACGTCTGAGGAAGCCTCTTACTCTTGCGGGCTGCTCGGTCTGCTTTGCCAGGATGAGCAGGAGCGTTTTCAGGGACCTCGCGAGAACTCTCGTCTGCCGGTCTATGAGCTGGACAGCAGGCTCGACCAGGTCCCGGTGACCTTCCAGGGCCTGCAGCGGAGGGACGACGACGGAGAGGACGGGATCCTTTCGGGGAAGGTCTTTATCCTCGAAGAGCAGCTGCGCACTGTTGCCAGTGAGTATGTGGAGATGAGAGAGGAGATCGGCAGGACTTGTGAGTTCGTAGCGGAGGTGAGGTACGAGGTACGTAAGGTCCAAGAGGACCTTGTTAGTGAGCGTGATCTAGAGAGTTTCGCTGCAGACCTCAATAGAAACTTACGTTCTGATATGGAGAAGGCTAGTAAGAGCCTGGCGGAACAGACAAGGAAACTAGGAAAAGTTAACGAGTTGGTGGTCCGTGCTTTACAGCTGGACGGAAAGGCATCCCGGGAGAGGATTGACCAAAAGAACCCGGTTCGATCGCGGGGGAGTCTTGGTGGTCTTGCACTGACTTCCTACCCTGACGTCCTGGGTAAGAGTCTGCAACGGCAGCACGCATCCACTCCTAAACCCATATCAGGGATGCCGGTGCTGGATGTGTGCTTGCAACTTGCTTTCAACCCTAAATCCAAACCTGGAGTACCTACTTCCCGTCAGGCCAAGAGGTCATTCCTGCCTGGAAACTGAAAACCGGGACTAAGCCGATACCTCAGACGAAGACATCCGCGGATCGAAATAACACCCAGCCTGGACGGGGCGGCGTAGATTCGGATGGATTTCAGCAGGTCCAGAACCGGTTCACCTTCGTGAACCAGCCCGCGTTTGTGATGCCAACGCGGAACACTTTTGAGAGGTTCACGGACCTGGACGGCGAAATTGAGACACTAGTCCTAGATGACTCTATCGTTCGACACCAGACAGTTGAATTTGCTCATAGGTGTAAGGCAAAGAGGCGTTTTTTTTGCAAGCCCGGTGCCACGCTTGAGAAGATCAGAGGTGCCCTTGCAGAGGTTGTAGTTTCCAGCCGGGATACACTCATCATCTGCCATGTAGGCACCAATGATCTTAAAAGGACAAGGTCAGAAGATCTGCTAGCCAAGTATAGGCAGCTGATTTCTAACCTCAACGCAAATACGGATGGATTGGCCATCACATCCATCTTACCGCGAATGAATGATGATGACGAGCTGTATAGTAAGTTAACCTAAACAAATCGAGCCCTTGAGACCACTTGCACTTGATCAACTTGTTTGATGACTCTCGGGAGAGGACTGATCTGTTCCTAGGAGACGGCTTACACCTGAATGATGTAGGAAATGCCCGACTTGGCCGACTGCTCCATCTAAGCGCTTGGAAATACTATGCACAAAAGTTAAGGGTCCAGCGTGCTTTAAACGGTCCAGTTTTGCCCGCAGGGAACCCTACCTAGAGGACCCCGTGCCCTAAGCAGATTCCCGGACGGGAGCGATGACAGATCAGTCGCTCCAAGAGAAAGAAGCTGCGGGCACTGGGCTCACAAGAAGGCAATTCTAGGGATGGTCAAGATCCTGGTTCACAGCCGCTAGGTCGACCCCCCCCCCCCACACAATGATGAAGATGTCGGAGGCCGAGACACGCACCGTCTAAAGGTCTTCTTCTGTAAAGCTCAGTCATATGCCTCTATGTTCGACGAAATGAGGGACTGGTGACCCTATACTTGTTTGAAGTCATTGGCATAATTGAAACATGGCTCGATCTTCAGAGTAGAAACCTGGCAGCAGAGACAATGCTACCAGGCTACAAAATGTTCAGCGTGGACAAACCCACTTCTAGTATGAGAGGGGGCGGTTCCGTGCTGTACATAGAGGAGAAATTGCATCCATTTCTTAGAGCAACGCTGGAAACAGTTTCTTACGAAATACTCAAAGCAGAAATCAAAGTGGCCTATGCGACATTGAAGCTGGCATTGGTGTACCGCAACAGTCACACCCTTGCGGAACAAGATGCCCAGCTCTATGAGAAGCTGGAAGAAATAGTTTCGAATAATCACAAGATTATCATCTTTGGTGACTTCAATCGCCCTTATATTGACTGGGTGAGCTAAACTCCACAAGCGCCAGGCAATAAACTAACAGAGTTCATCGCCGATAATGGCATGACCCAGTATGTTCGTGAACCAGCCAAGGGGAACAGCATACTGGACCTAGTCATTTCAACTGAGGAGCGCTTGGTGGGCCGCATCTTAGTTGGCAACAAACTAAGAGGTGCTGACCACAACGCGGTGGATTTCACCATCAAAGTGCCTCGTCCAGCCCCCCAGGAAGCTATATGTCGCCCCAATTTTGCACGAGTAGATTTCCAGTGGATGAGAGAACATCTCAGTGCATTTAATTTAATCGAACAACTCAGAGAAGGTACGGCGGACGTTTGCTGTCGTATCCTCAAAATCAGAGTCCGCGAGGCCGGCGACCGATGTATACCCTTGAGGACAATTGATCCCGCTCGAAGGATCAGGCCCTTTGATGGAACGTCGATGTTGCAAGAGCCTTGTATCGTCGCGATCAACGAAATGCGCAACGACTGAGGGAAAGTACCGAAGAAGCGGCAGAACTGCATCGCCTGAAGTGTAGGACAGTCACTAGACTTGTCCGATCCTCTAAGCGCACGAAAGAGAAAAACGTTGTGGATAACGCCAAAGAGAATCCAAAGGATTTCTATCGCTACGTCAACGAGCGTAGAACTGCTAGGGGCTCAATTGGTTCTCCAATGGATGAAGAGGGTGTCCTCAGAACGTCACCTGAGGACATGGCTAGTGTCATGGATAGCTTCTTCTGTTCAGTGTTCACAGTTAAGGGCCCCGGCTACAAACGAGATACTGTTTACGCTGGGGAAGTCAGCCTCAACGACATTGCGTTCATATGAGATGAAGTTGTCAAACAACTTGAGGGACTGGACATTTACAAATCGATCGGACCCGATGGACACCACCCAAGAGTTCTCATGGAAACTCGAGAACAATTGGCGGATTCCCTAACCCACATCTTCACTCATTGATGACGAGTAGCTAGGTCCCCGAAGACTGGAGAGTTGCCAATGTCACGACAATCTCCGAGAAAGGTGACCGTCAACCGCCCAGCAACTATCGACCGATCAGCTTGACGTCGATCGTGTGCAAAACCATCGAGCGATGGATACGAAATCATCTCGTCGATCATCCGCCGTAAGAAGAGGTGTCTGACGAATCTGCTGGACTTCTTCAATGAGGGGATCAACGTGTACGACCGCTGCAAGGCAGTGGATGTCATCTACCTAGACTTCCAAAAAGCCTTCGACAAGGTGCCGCACAGGAGACTCTTACAGAAAGTCTCTGAGCTCGGCATTGGTGGCTACGTACTTCGCTGGCTGCGCGCCTGGCTTACAGGACGCAAGCCAAGAGTCAGCATCGGCCAGGCTATGTCCGAGTGGGCCCCTGTTACTTCTGGGGTACCTCGGGTCAGTGTCCTGGGTCCTATTCTCTTCCTCATCAATGTACACGACATGGATACGGGGCTTCTGTCCATGGTGTCGAAATTTGCCGACGACACGAAGCTCTGTCGTGCTGCACAGAGGGAGTGAGACAGAGTTGAGATTCAACAGGATCTTGAAAAACCGTTGTACACGTCCCTCGTCCGTCCAACTAAGCTCATCCCGCAGCTACGCCACCACAGCTACGAGGATAGACTAGAAGAGCTTGGCCTCATCACCCTTGAGCAACTCAAGCGACTGAAAAACTCCATATCGGAACGGAACGCTTCCTACCGTTAACATTGCAAGTACAAGCAGACTGATAATACTGCATTGTAGGTACAGACAGACTGATAATATCTTGAGAACGATCATTCTAGGACTTCACCGGGTGAGAGGTGTTACGGCGACTCTCATCCACCCCTAAGCCCACGCCAGGGGCACCGGTACTTGGTGTGAGCCCGTAACGGTACTCGCATTCACCCATCACGCTGGCCTACGAGTCCGTCTGTTATCCTAACGGGACAAACAGATGCAGGGACTATGGGATCCTGAAAATCGATAATGCCTAAAAGGAGGGCTTTCTCAACTCGATGCGGCGGGGAAGACTTGGAGGGATACCATGTATTTTTACTATTTATTATATTATTCTTATGTGGTACGGTGCCAGCATCACCACGACACCCCATGATTTACGAGAATAGAACCCGCACCAAGAGGAGAGCTTCTGCTCAGCTCTGTGATACGGTCAAGATTCAACGGGTATCATTCATTGCTGAGGGCAATGAATATCTTCTTTTAACTTTTCTACCCTTCCTGCGGGAGAAGGAAGAAAAAATAAAAATGAAGAGAGAGAGCCAAAATTGCGAACCAGTGAGGGTGAAGTCTGCCGGCGACTCACTCTCACACGCCATGATATTCGAAAATTGAAACCGCACGAGGACGAGAGCTGTCTCAACTCTACGGTACGACGTATATTCGACAGATATCATCTATTGTTGAGGCAATGAATATTTTCTTATGGAGAGACCTTGCCGACCCAATAGTATTTTTTTCCTCTTTTCTACCCTGTGGAAAGATAGATAAAAATTACGAATCGGAGCGGGTAAAGTCTGTGACGACTCAGCGGCGCTTGCTGAGAAGCCGCATCGACAGCTTACCTCCACACCGCATGCTATGCAAAAATCAAACCGCACCAGGAGGAGAGCGCTGCTCAACTCTAAGGTACGACGTAGATTCAACAAACTCGTGCTGGTGAAGTCTGCCGGTGACCCAGCGACGCTTACCAATGAGCCGCAATGGCGGCTCACCCCATACACCCCATGATATGCGAAAATCGAAACTACACCATGAGGAAAGCTTGCTCAACTTTACGGTACAACGTAGATTCGACTGATATCATCCATTGTTAGGCATGGAGTATCCTCCTACGGAGAGACCATGCCGACGCAATGGTATTTTCAGCCATACTTTTCTACCCTCCCTGTCGGGAGTGAAAAGAAAGGAGCGGAATTGGGATAAAAACATCCATCTGTTAAATCCGTGAGAACTTCCTTATGGAAGGACACTGTCGACACGATGCTACTCTCTTTTTTTTTCTCTTTTTCCCTTCTTGTCAGGAGGGGAAAAAAATAAAAAAAGACTTCATATTAAATAATAGAGAAGCAAATATACAAACGCCGGTTACATCTCATGGAGATGTCCCTCTGACATATCACTTGAAATAAATGAAGCCCATCAGGCCCCTCAGTTGAAATATGTATAGATTTCAGAGATGTCCTACTGGCATCTCATTCTGAATTATGAAAAAAATAGTGCACTTAATACACCTGACCCTCCGGCATCTTACTTTTAAATTGACCGATCTGTACATTTTGAATGAACTAACCGTCTACTTTCTCTCCTGTAGTACAGATCCGGGAGTGACCCTGTTGCAGCATGGCGCAGAGACACTCACCTACTAACCCATCCCTTAAAGATGTCCGAGCTAATTTTAAAATTTTAACACCGGTCGTTTGCCTCTTTTGGATTTAAATCTGCGGTAACTGTTCATGCCTTTTTGGAACAAATCTTGCGATAATTGATCAAAAATTAAAAACCTTTGTTTCCTCTGACTTGACATAACTCCAAATTGAAATACTCGTACTATTCATGGACTGAAACTTTCAATAATATCAGTTTTTCAAAATTTAAAGTACTCGTGTTTCTTTTGACTAAACTCATGAGTTGCCACGAGCAACTCTTTTCTAGGAGAAGTCACTCTGACGTCCCACCTTGAAGTGCGTCAGCCTTCAAGGACCCTGCAATAATAACCATTTAGCAAAATTTCTAACAACTAGTGCTGCATTCGCCTAGTGAAATAATATTGGTTAGATGTCCCGCTAGCATCTCACCTAAAATATGAAATATTCTGCGATAACTATTCAATGAATGAAAAAAAAATAGCATCTTGACTAAACTCGGGAGTTGCCGTGAGTAACTTCTTTTAGGAGATGTCCTTCTGACATCTCACATGAAATGCTCTTGTAGGACCAATCACACGTGTTCAGAGACTTACTCTACTGAACACTAGGGAGAACCACTCTCAAGAAACTGTGAGTGGAGCTCTCGTACATCTGCACCTAACAAAATTTCACGTCATATTTAAAAATTCCGACCTAGACTCTAGCCCAGCTAAGGGCAGGTTTATCCCTAAGAGATGTCACTCCGACGTCTCACCATGAAGTGCGACAGCCTTCAAGGAACCGCTTGGGTACAGAAGTCTTAATCTTCTGAGCACATGGGGGAGGACCACTCCCCGGGCAACTGGGTGTGCTGCTCTCCTAAATGTGCACATACTTGTCGAAATTTAATTCCTATATGCTCCTTTGGAAGTAGACTCAATACCTAGTTGGAGTCCGTCTGACCCAACATCTGGCCCCAGCCGACAGGCATGCGCTCGATGAAAAGTGAGTCCGCTGAGTGAATAGGCGTGGCCGTCTCTGCGCAACCGTCTGAGATGCGACCGCCTTGAACCTAAATACTTATTTTCTCTTCTTGTTCGGCCCGTTCCTGAACAAGTCAACCTTACTCCCGACCTTTTCTTCTCCGGGGCTGAAATGCCCCGGGTAGTAGTGGGGTGGTTCTAGTAGGTAGTGGTGACAGTAATGGTGGTGCTTCTCCTTTCTGTCCTTACAACCTTCCTTTTTCTGTACGTGTGCGTGAAGTTCTAAGGCCTCGTTGACTACCCCTTACTCTTCTTTCACTTTTTTCAAAGGAAACACTCGACATGAGCACTCGTGCTCGTTTGTTTTCCTTACTCAAATCTAATCTAATCTAATCTACCACTCCTAGAGCCTCACAAATCGCACCACCTGAACTGTATATAATCCTCTTGATTAGCACTCTCCCGTACAATTTACCGGTCACACTCAACAAACTGATAGCTACCTCTTGAGTTGCTGCATTAATTTTTATCTCATTTTCCTTTATGCCATAGAAGTGCAACCACTGCGCCACTCAATTGGCATCATGCCCGTCTCAACACACAGATTTTGTCGCCTTACCAACCATTCGACCACCGTTATTCCACCCTCTGTAAGACGCTCCTACTCCTCCTCACTCCTCTCGATACCTGACTCGTAAGCCCTCACAACGCACGTTTTGAAATCCCTAACTTTACTATCTCTCACAACAATCTAGAGGGATGTTCCTTCCACTCCGTTGTTCGACAAGCCAACCGATAACTATAAAACAAAGCACCGTATCGCGCCCAATCTCCATCCACACCTTACTTCCTCCCACTTACTATTTACTCGTCACAGACACCTCGTCAATCTCTATCCTCTTTGCTCTATCCGTACAAACCCCCCCCCCCCCCTATTAGCAATCGTAACAATAGAATTCGGGGAGACGTAGGCCACTCCTTCCCCGCTCGTCTTGCAGTCTTAGAGGGACGAATATACAGTTTGAGGTATCCCCAGTCCCCTCGCTCCGCCCCTACTTTTATCCTCTTACGATACGCAAGGTACAGTGGCAAGTATTCTCACCCACGCCTCAGGGTATCCCCCTGCCACAGGGTCTCTTATCTCCCTCCACAGGGTGCCACTGATGCCACAAGGTCCAAATTTGCTGATTAAAAATAGATCTGAACAATGTCATTCTTGGTGGTTACTATATATTGCAAATCACATACAGTAGCTAATCATTCATCCAATAATTTAATTAACCTAGCAAAACGTATTTTTATTTCCACAACATTTTGAGAAATATTAACGTCGATGTTGTAAACAGTCCAGTTGTTTCAGATGAAGTCCACAGATGGCGTTTTACAATCCTAGAATAACATCTTAACTGTATAATTTCCTCTGACTTACAGGTATTTAGGATTATTTCATGTTTTTAATTTGAGTAGGATGTAAATGTGTTATACTCGATTGAAAATGGTCTAAAAATAACCCGCATTTAATTTCTCATTTCTGCTGTTCTGATAATCAATGATGGACACCCATAATTCTTTCTTACTTTATCAAAAGCATACATTTATTGCCTAATCCTGGAATGCCTCATTAGGGAGCCAGTAACACCGTAGTTCGACTTCTTCCCCAATCGCTGCCTTCTTTTCTCTGTAGTCTTCCAAATCTTCAATTTACATCTTCAACTTCGGTTTCAATATTACTTATCCATTCTATACCCAGAAAAAGGAAGAGTGTATTAAAGTCAACCCGCAGGCTTATCATTATATATCCCTAATTTTTATCTGGGTAGACCAGCCTACGCGATGACATGCTGTCCCTCTGAGCAACAGTTTCCCCACGTTGAATGTTAAGGTACTCACACAGGTCATCAACTGTTTCACCACGTTGGATGTTAAGGTACCTACCCTGCTCATCAACTGTTTCACCACATTGGATGTTAAGGTACCTACACAAGTCATCAACTGTTTCATCACGTTGGATGTTAAGGTACTTACACAGGTCATCAACTGTTTCACCACGTTGGATGTTAAGGTACCTACACAGCTCATCAACTGTTTCACCACATTGTATGTTTAGGTACCTACACAGGTCATCAACTGTTTCACCACGTTGGATGTTAAGGTGCCTACACAGGTCATCAACTGTTTCACCACGTTGGATGTTATGGTACCTACACAGGTCATCAACTGTTTCACCACGTTGGATGTTAAGGTACTTACACAGGTCATCAACTGTTTCATCAAGTTGGATGTTAAGGTACCTACACAGGTCATCAACTGTTTCACCACATTGGATGTTAAGGTACCTACACAGGTCATCAACTGTTTCACCACGTTGGATGTTAAGGTACCTACACAGGTCATCAACTGTTTCGCCACATTGGATGTTAAGGTACCTACACAGGTCATAAACTGTTTCACCACGTTTGATGTTAAGGTACCTACACAGGTCATCAACTGTTTCACCATAGTGGATGTTGAGGTACCTGCGTCCTGCATAGGTCATTAATAAATTATTGGGCACAACTGTGCAAGACAATTTTTCAATTGAACGGGCAAGGTGGAGAGGGCTTGGGCTATCCACAGCAGTCATTGCACAGTAATCGTACCAAAATGTAAATGCTTTTAACCGATTTTTTATATTATCTGAGGTTCTCCATTCAACTCACTATTTAATCCAACATATGTGAGTGGATTCCAAACCTCCAAAAATATAAAAAAGCGTTGATGTTCTGAAACGAAGTCTGCATTCAAGTTGAAACGAAGAAGAGTAGCAGTTGTTTTTATTGTTACCTTTGATGTGGTGGCCGAATCTATATAGTGTACCCCCCTGCAAACATGACGTCACATGTTGTGAGTTCGAGTTTGCTAACATCACGGTCTTGTGGCGGAGCGATCCAACGCCTGCTCAATCTACAACAGCCTAACTTAGCCACCCTCCAAATTATGGGGAAAAATGTGGATGTCTATACATAATGAATCGTACATATTTTGGTAAGTGCTCTGTTAAACCAAACATGTATATGATCGGCTTAGATAACAAATTTATTTACATGTACTGTAAATGACAAAAAGGCACATCGTTCAATGTGCCTGTGCAGATGTATTTCCCAATGTCCAATTTTTTTCACGTGTCCACCTATTTTTTAAAGTGTGTTCATATTTTTTGAAGTGCGTATATATTTTTCAAAGTGTGTTTTGGTTTGAAGTATCCATACACGTACACTCTCTTGTTCGGAATAACCTCTCACACAGCCCACGCTCACACGCTCACACACGCACACACACCCCTCCCACTCTCACCCCTGCCTTCTCCCCCAGCACTTTCTCCAGAACCACACCGCTTGTTTCGTCGCACTCACTTGCTTCTCTCATTACGCAACACACGTGACAGGCCGTCCGTGAGCTGTCACGTGCCGCTGGTCACGGTGTGTTGTTGCTCTTGCTCTCGTTGGCGTGACGTCTCTCTCGCAAGCCCAACACAACTCTCTCGCAAGCCCACAGTCCCCCCACGCTATGCGCCGCTCTCGGCTCTCAGGAGCTATCTAACGTTAACATAATGAAGTAAAAGGAATATTTTAGAAGATTTGAGATTAACAAAATTATACATTGTTTTTTGTTTCCCCGTTGAGCACTACGAAAGTTCGATAAGTCTAATTTACCTTGAATCCTACAACAAAGTACATTATTACAAATATTTGATTGTTCAACAACCAACACTGTAGCACAAGTTCAGATCAAGCTGAAATACTAGCAGGATAAGTAGTATGTGTTCTACGTTCATTATTAACCATAAACGAAGGTTCTTTTGCCCCTGTACACTCGACAAAGATGTTAACCTCCGCGGAAGTTAAATGTGGACTTCTATGTAATTGTTTACCCCTTAGATATATTGTTTAATCATTGCACGGGCCATGGATGGAAGGCGTACACTCGTGGTCCCTCGTAGGCTCCCATCCTTGTCAAGTTTCCATGTTTATGTTGTAGGCAGTTTTTTTCTCTATACTGTCTCTTTTCTCTTGGATTATGTGAGTGTTTTTGAATTTACGTGTATGATTGCAAGGCTGCCCGAATTTTTTTATCGCCAACATTGCCTCAGTTTTGATTTGATGTGAACTGTTTAGAAGCAAATGCGTGGTTTCGTTGTGGCATTGAAATACCAACTGACACATTGTAACTGACACATTGTAACTGACACATCTTAACTTGAGCTTCGATCACTCTGTAAATTTATAATCGATTTGCAATATGTTAACTACTCGACTTCGAGCCAGTTGAAAGTGTTTCGTTCTAAAAAGTTGTCCACAACCGACGGTGCTGTAAACAACCTACCGTGCTTTAAACAACCTCGTTGATTTGAGCTAGATGCCTCTCCATCTCTAATACCGACCGTTATCACCTAATCGCCTTTAGAAAAATAACGATCGAAAAGCGCATTGTAACATTAAGCCACTAACATACAATGATCGAACCATACACCCACATGATAAAAAATTACGAGAAACACTCATATTTAATGACAGACCTTGTTTTTACGTAGTACTAATTACGTGCTACTGATAAGTAGTTTGAATGGGCCGTCATCAGGTCTCCGTTGAATGCCACCAACGTTCAATCGACCTCGACTCTAAGTAGTCAACAAATACCAACCTGATCATGGAGCTATTGAGGGATCGAAGCTTTATGTCTCATATTAAAATTAAATTGATTAGCAGTGCCCCGGTTGGAATTTTACAGAAATCTGGAGTTGTTGTATGCATTTTGTCGCCAGCTTGAACGATCCGCCCAGTGTTACGTTCTTATGACAAGGTATAGATGCGTGGGTCCATGAGTTTCTGGAGACGCGTAGGTCCTTGAAACTCTGGAGACGCGTAGGTCCTTGAGACTGGAGACGCGTAGGTTCTTGAGTCTCTAGAGACGAACTCTCTGCTACAGACCTTCAAACGAAGGTAACAATGGTAAATGATCAAGATGTTTTTTTGATGCAATTTCTAACTTCCTTAGCCAACATTTTCAGGCACTTGGTCTCCCACCTCTTATCACTGCCCAGTGTCAGCAATCCGACACTGTGTGGTCTGCAATGTGAGCAAATCAACCCACACTGTGTGGTGTGGGAGTGTGGCATTCCCCCTGCACGGTGTGTTCAACTCCCTGATTAACATCAGTGAGTGTAAAATGGACACCACAATAATTTTTTTCACAAACTTAGAATGTTTTCATGTTACACCGAATAATGGATTTCATGGTTTGAATAGCAAATATTTGTCAGGCATACGACCGCCAACCAATTGTTGAAGAGAGTAGTGCACCAGAGTAAAGAGTGTGGAGGCTTGGTGCGGAGGCTTGGTTGGTCGTGATTGGGAGTTGAATATAAAAGTAGGCAAACTAAAGAACGAGAACTGGTCCACACAAACTTTAACATCGTCGGGCGGAATGTAAATTCAGAGTCATGCGGGGAGTCCTTTAGCCGGCACGATGATGATCGTGCTGGCAACACTGTTACACTCGAGGAGATACTTACATGTGTCGTTCATGCGTAGAGGGCGACCTTTGGGTGGCTAATAGCTCTTCTCAGACTGTTACGCATGCTACATCATGTGGAAGCAGATGCCCTCATAATGACGGACCGTTAAAGAATGGAACGCATCCTCTTACATACCCCCACTTCCCTCTCCTCAACCGTAAATGAAATCAGGAGAATTAATCAGCAACGAGAAGTGAATAACCCAGCAACAAAATATTTTTTTTCTTCCTAATACATAAAGACCTGTAGGCGTGCGTCTCTTGATGGCTGGGTGCATGCTACGGATCAAGTAGCGAATTTGATAGGTCGAAATCGAATTTCGAACATGGTATTTTGTCCATAACATTTGCTCAAATTAGAACAATAAATCCAAAGAGACCGAGGTGCCATTTTAGATATTTTTATTTGCGGAACATAACGCTGAGAGTAAAAGTTAGACATTTCTGCACCCACCCACACGGCGCACACTAACAACACACACTTCTCGCACATCTCAACATCGCATCTCTGAACGTCTCCCACTCTTCCTCAGCAGTACCCAGGCCTTGCCCTCTCACGTAGTCATAATTTACATCCAAAGATTAATGGTGAGAAGATTATTGCTTATTGATTGTTTGGTGCCTCGATTACTTTAACACGTCCAAGTGTGCATGTGTGTGTGTGTGTGCGTGTGTGTGTGTGTGTATGTATGTGTGTGTGTTATGTATGCGTGTGTGTGTGTGCATGTGTG
>SDVV010020707.1:0-13270 GCA_016164225.1 Gammarus roeselii | reverse complement strand
GGCATTATTTTTCCTTCGAATTCACGTTTTGTCTTCTACTTGTGATGTCCTCGTCCTTTTCAGTATCAAGGAAGTAATCACTAAGCATGCGCTGATGTTGTCTCATTAATGGATGAATAAGAGTGTATTGTGAATATCAAATAAAAAGGGCAGCTATATCATCGGTATCTTTGTCTGAATACTATGTGAGGCTTTAAAAAACAACCTGATCGAACGGTTATTTTGAACACACAAAGCATGGCACGGAGCGTGGGTTCAGCGGCAGCGAAACAAGTAGGGGTAGGCTGATGGGCGGCATAAGGGTAGGCTGATGGGCGGCGAATAGGTAGGCTGCTGGGCAGCATAGGGGTAGGCTGATGGGCGGCATAGGGGTAGGCTGATGGGCGGCATATGGGTAGGCTGATGGGCGGCATAGGGGTAGGCTGCTGGGCAGCATAGGGGTAGGCTGATGGGCGGCATAAGGGGTAGGCTGATGGGCGGCATAAGGGTAGGCTGATGGGCGGCGAATAGGTAGGCTGCTGGGCAGCATAGGGGTAGGCTGATGGGCGGCATAGGGGTAGGCTGATGGGCGGCATATGGGTAGGCTGATGGGCGGCATAGGGGTAGGCTGCTGGGCAGCATAGGGGTAGGCTGATGGGCGGCATAAGGGGTAGGCTGATGGGCGGCATAAGGGTAGGCTGATGGGCGGCGAATAGGTAGGCTGCTGGGCAGCATAGGGGTAGGCTGATGGGCGGCATAGGGGTAGGCTGATGGGCGGCATATGGGTAGGCTGATGGGCGGCATAGGGGTAGGCTGCTGGGCAGCATAGGGGTAGGCTGATGGGCGGCATAAGGGGTAGGCTGATGGGCGGCATAAGGGTAGGCTGATGGGCGGCGAATAGGTAGGCTGCTGGGCAGCATAGGGGTAGGCTGATGGGCGGCATAGGGGTAGGCTGATGGGCGGCATATGGGTAGGCTGATGGGCGGCATAGGGTAGGCTGCTGGGCAGCATAGGGGTAGGCTGATGGGCGGCAAGCGGCGACGAAATGCAAATCTCGGAAACTCCTACATCAATTATTTTCTGCCCTCCATCGTATCAATCAATGACGGCACAATGTTATCTGCAATCCGAGGATTGTATCATAACAGGCCAAAACGAGAACGAATGGAGCGAGCAAACAAAAGGACGAGTATCCTGTAATGGACCAGGAGTATGGGAGCTTATGATAGTTTCTGCTTAGCTTCAGATGATTATCTCCAATGGAAATTTCGTCTGTATTTGTCGGTATTAACACTTTACAAGTTACAAACAAATCCAGAAACCATTCAAACCCATTTTGCCAATAGCAAGCGGTAAATATCTGCTAGTGTTTCTTCTCTTTATGAAAACAAATGATAGAAAACAAAACGGTGTAAAGCCCCACTATATCTTCTGTCTAATTATGATGCCCCTTCTATCCGTCCTCCATCCTGCTATCAAAGACACGCTAAAGCTCAACAGTAAAGCGGTTAATGTCCCAAACATAGTCTTTGTGAGAAAAACAAAACATTTTACCAATTATTCATAGCCGATTTTTTTTCTCGTGACAATGATTCGGAGTTGATGAACATGTTAAAAGCACGACTACAAATAATTTCCCATGTCCATATTATGCAATATCTTTGAATACCTAATATCTTATTGTATGACCGAACAATATAATTTTCATGTTTGCTGACTAGAATAAGGCACATGTTATTAAATAACACCGCGGCCCTGCTCCTGCGGCCAGGTGGGAGCTGGACCTGAAACGCGGCAATGGACAGGCTCGACGAGGCTTTCTGTCTGGGGACGATCATCGTCGACCTGCTGCGATCAGATACGGCAAATGACGGTGAAATGCAATAAATTCCTTCATGGCCAGTCTACATGAAGGTAAAAAAAAATTGTCGCGTGGAAGTTACCATGATTTGGACATTTGCTGTGCTGTTATATACGAACAAAGCTGTCGATGATTTATAGACATCATATGTTAATGAGTCTATGCATATAGCAAAAAATTATCACTCATTATTTTAGTTTATGTACAACTTAACAAACATATTTCGATGCTCTACAGTGGTCACAGACAATTCCTTCACGGTTAAACTTGCAGACAGAAACAGAAGAGTCAGTTGCAACCAAAAACTCAACCTGAAATGGATTTAGATTTAGATTTTTTTAGTCCTCTTCATAAATGAGTAACTCAAATCTATTTTAAATTCAACTGATTTTAGAAGAGTAGCTGAAGTTGGTCGGAGCGTATTTGATTTTGACAGCGATGTGAAAAGGCAGCGTTTTCTCTGCGACAGCACCAACAAATAGTAACCAATTCATTGGGAAAAGTGCTCCCTTAGGAATTGGATAAAATGTTCAATTAGTTCTAATTTCACTTCATTATCAGTTAAAACGAAAGTAAATTTGTTT
The DNA here is from genome assembly GCA_016164225.1 of Gammarus roeselii. Taxonomy (NCBI): domain Eukaryota; kingdom Metazoa; phylum Arthropoda; class Malacostraca; order Amphipoda; family Gammaridae; genus Gammarus; species Gammarus roeselii. The sequence continues at coordinate 10,846 of SDVV010020707.1, read as the reverse complement.
GAATTAATGTGTTCATTTCTTCGAGCACATACAAGAATGTTGGCCTACATTTGTAAGTGCCTGTTAGGTCTAACAAAGTATTTAAACTCAAAACAGCTGAGTGTGTATGTTTACGGCTTATTAAATGGAGCACAATTATATAATTGAGAGAGGAATTGACCGGACCATTTCAATTTGGTGGCTTAGTTGTATGGTGTATTAGGTACCCTGTTAGGTACATCATGGTGTATTAGAAACCTTATTAGATACCTTGTGGTGAATTAAAAACATTATTGGGTACCTGATGGTTTATCAAGTACCTTAACATGTTTCTGTATAATATAAGATAATGACTGTTGAATTTAGACGCAGTGACAGAATGTTGTTAATAGATGCAATGACAGCATGGATACTATAGTTAGATAAGCACAATGATAATCATTGGTAACATGTTGTGAGTTAGTTCCTTAGCAACGCGCGCAGCCTCGTTAGCGTGAACACAGAGCGAGCTCCTGTTCATAGCCGCCTATCTACCCGCAATTCTCCATCTTCGAAGGAAGGGGAGTGTTTCATACATTTGAGGCCGATACTATTATGGATCAGATTTTATGTTATTTGTCTATTACTTAAATTTTGATTATAAATTATATGAAGCGTTTTTTGTCTTATTACAATTCTTAACCCTAGTCAGTGTAACATTTTTTATTGACAACATCTAAATCTGTTTCATAGAGGGAAGATGGAAACAATTAGTGTGCTTCCATAGCAAAACAAAACAATTATTGAGTGGAATTTTGATAATATATAACAAATTGGTACATCTCGCACATACGGATAAAAAAAAAACCTCTGAAAGACTAAATAACGAATTATTCTTTTACATTCCAGGAACTTATAAATTTGACGGTAATAAATTAAAACGTTCAACTTCCTTTTACCCAAACTATAGTTGTTTTTTCTTTGTTTTTTAGTGCCGAAGTTTAGAGTTTGAAGGTATGCGCTTGTATCTAAATAGTAATTTTCGTTCTTTCTAGGAAATACGTTACCCTGAAATGCATACTGGGCACCGAACCGATAAATCTATAAACGTTTGATGTGCTTCGGAAGCAATTATTTTAATTCATTTGTTTACCAATTCAGTTGAGAACATTTAAATACAATTACTGGGACAATCACATCCATGAATGGAAGGATGATTAACATCAACACAATCCTAACGCTCGTATACTTACAAACTCAACCACGTACATTTTTAACCATTAACGTAAAGGGTCCGGCAAGAATCCCGTCCTCAGAGATTGTGTTCAGAAGGAGGGTCTGTCAGTTTTCACTGATAACCCCCATAGATGCTGTGCCCACTCCTTCGCCCCCGTATCAGCTCAAACATTCCTTCGCCCCCGTATCAGCTCAAACACTCCTTTGCCCCCGTATCAGTTCAAACACTCCTTCGCAACCGTATAAGCTTGAACACTCCTTCGCCCCCGTATCAGCTCAAACACTCATTCGCCCCCATAGCATCTCAAACACTCCTTCGCCCCGTATCATCTCAAACACTCCTTTGCCACCGTATCATCTCAAACACTCCTTCGCCCCCGCATCAGCTCAAACACTCCTTCGCCCCCGTATCAGCTCAAACACTCCTTCGCCCCCGTATAAGCTCAAACACTCCTTCGCCCCCGTATCAGCTCAAACACTCCTTATCCCCCGTATCATCTCAAACACTCTTTCACCCCCGTGTCATCTCAGACTCTTTCGCCCCCGTATCAGCTCAAAGACTCTTTCGCCCCCGTATCAGCTCAAAGGAGAAAGTCCTCAGGGTCGCGTTCAACTCATCCATACATATTCCTTCTCTACTCACTCCCACTACATGTAAGCTTTCTCTCTTCCTCTTCCCACATAATGATATTAATAGTACCTGTCGCACTCCTCACTCAATCTATTCAACCATAGATCGTTTTAACCCAATAGTAATCGATATTTATGATCAAAATGGATTGAGTTTAAGTAATTCCATGATGTGCACATTTTTCTCAGAATTATCCAAGCAAATGATCAATTGAGCAGATTGTGTGAATTGATGCTCAAAAAATCGTCTTTCACATGTCTTCGTGGCATTGAATTTCATGTACGCATCTTTCCACCGGCAATGACCTTTTCTGCAATGAAGCGGTCCTTCAATGAGCTATTCCCGTGGTAAACTTCTATTGTTCCCGCTCATGAATTTCCAACGCTAAGTCATTATTACTGTGAAGTCGAGCGGGAAACGGTGAATGCAAATATGACCTCTTAGTAATGGTTAAATGATTCAACATGTCTCCGTGGCAATAGTGAGGTACTTAGTTCAGTTCAAATGAGAAGTCGCAGTATTTGCATGAATCTGACATGCATAAATTATTTGTGAAGAGGGCCGGTTTGGTTTGGTTTGTAGTTCTAGCTGTGTTATCGGGCTGTAGTTCTGACAATGTTATGAGGCTGTGGTTCAAACAATGTTATGAGGCTGTGGTTCAAACAATGTTTTGGGGCTGTAGTTTCAACAATGTTTCGGAGCTGTAGCTCAAACAATGTTCCGGGGTTGTAGTTTTGTCAGTCATTTGCTGGAGTTCCAACAATTTTATGTGGCTGTTGTTTTTACAATGTTAACAGACAGAAGGTCTGACAATGTCATTGGGGATGATGTTCTAACAATATCATAAGGCTGTATTTCTAGCAATGTTATGTGACTGTTTTCTATCCATGTTTTGGGACTTAAGTTTTTCCAAAGTTAAAGGACTGTAGTTCTAACAATGTTACTAGACTGAAGTTCTAACGATGTTATGGGGCCTGCATTTTCCCAATGTTGTGGTGCAGTAATTCACACAATACCATGAAACTGTTTTAACGATGTTAAGGGACTGTAGTTCTCACGATGTTATGTAGTCAAACTTCAAGCGTAAACTCCCACTTCAGAACCTCGTCTATGGAGCAAAGGAACAGTCTACCGACAGTCATTGTACAGAGCCTCACCTGCCCAAGAGCCCTGCACTTCACACCTCTTGCAGCCCACTGTAGGGTGAACGTCATCATTTTCTGTATTAATGGTTTCATCGTGGGCACTAATCCCACCACCTGTCATGCTCCATGGACCGTGATCAGAACACCTGTCATGCTCCATGGACCGTGATCAGAGGCCAAATGTTCATTAGGGCGGCAAAGTTCAGAACAGCCCCTGTCCGTTAACCTACCACCAATGGCCGTCACTCGGGGACTACTCGTCAATTAACGTCACTTTTTGCGACCATCGTGTCGTGAGCTAGCAACTCTTCACTAACTGCTGCCTTGGTGGGCGCTAAATCCGCGAATTCTTTGTAAAACATTCAGAAAATATTGGTAGGTCTGTCACGTAGAAATCTCTCAGATTTCTTAACGATGTGATTGAAAAAAAAAATATTTTGTATTTAAATCATTCGTTTCCATATCATGAATTGAGGCATGAGGTATTTTTTAGCCGTATATGTGAGTAGATACACATTTACCAATACAAATTCTGTGTGCAAAATATTGATTCATTATTCCTGTCGCTCACCTTTATGCTACACCGGCAAGCAATAGTATAACAGAAGGAATGCAATGAGGTAAGAAGTAATAAATCCTTTATTGATGAGTTATACTTCTTCGATTATCAAGGACACTAACTATGAAACCTCAGCAAAAAGTATTTCACTTTCCTGATCATTAGAGTCAGCACACTTTTGCTCAACCATTCGAGGGTTAAATAGACACGTGCGGCTCCCTATGATGGCGGGACCTTCTGAAATGAGGGCTGAAGGCGGCAACCCATTATGTGAATGAATAGGGCTTTGCTTGTGCAGGAATCCTACCATTGGAAGCCTTGTACATTTGTATAAAGGGGTCCACCTCTCAAGATAACTTGGTATATACCTACAGGTAGTTAGAAAACCTATCCAGCATAACACGAACAAACCCACAGAAGGAGCATCCAGTCGATGATCAGTTCTTGTTGGATAAAAAACATTCAAAAATATTACCACTGAAGTTTTCAATGTTTGAATACAAAAGAAGTTGATTTACCCAAGGAAGTGTACATGGCCCATTAGATAAAGTATTGTTTCGGAATGAGCCCACTTTATCTAATTACAACTATTATTGCAGTGTCTTTGTTTAGACAGCATAAATGACATCAACCTGAAAATCAATTACAGAATATTTGAATTAAAGTATAACTATTGGTTCAAATTTTTTCGATATTAATCAGTATATTTGTTGAAGAAATTGTCTGCATGAAAATTCTCCAGCCAACTTGACATTACACTGGCAAGGGTGGCTATTGTATTATATTTGCAGTTATTACTATTCAAAATCGAGCAATTTCTGCCAGCCGGCTCCGATGGTGGGAGCTTCTTTTCGTCGCTTTTTGTTGTGCCCAGACAACGCTCTAGACAGCAAACAATAATAATAATAAGTTTAATATTGAAATCTTTATTCATACGCAAATGGTTTGGGTTTCGTTGTAATGTGTCCCTCAAATCTTTTATCTCTAATTAGCGGTTACAAGGGGTTAACATGGGGCGATCCGCAGGACTGGCGAGGCGCTTAGGAAGAACATCATGGGGCGACCAGCAGGACTGGCGAGGCGCTCAGGAAGAACATCATGGGGCGATCCGCAGGACGGGCGATGCGTTTATTATTATTATTAAATCATTCGTTTCAATCGTCTAGCAATGGGTTTTCAATACTTAGGTATAATACATCAAACTCAGTTTACATATACGCTATTTGAATTAGTGGATCGATAGATAAAGTGAATTTGTGACAGCACATGTCCTGTCGGCGGCCGGTTTGTAGCTACTTCTTGTTTCAAAACATGATTCATAATATATGTTATTGAAAATCTTATAAAGAACACATGTGAATGGGATTGATAAATCCAAAATGAATACATCGCAGCTCATCTCCAGTGCGCTGCTAGCTCGCCTTCATGGAACTGAATGGAATTCACAATATACCATCATACATGTACACATAAAAATGCACATTCAAATGTGCACACACCTACCACCATATATGGAAGACAATCAGTTTAATACACATTCATATATGCACACACCTACCTACTTATATGGATGACAACTACTGTAGTATAATACACATTCCTATGTGCTCTTACCTACCTACATATATGGATGAACAATCAGTATAATACACATTCATGAGTGCACACACCTACCTACTTATATGGATGACAACTAGTATAATACACATTCCTATGTGCTCTTACCTACCTACATATATGGATGAACAATCAGTATAATACACATTCATAAGTGCACACACCTACCTACTTATATGGATGACAACTAGTATAATACACATTCCTATGTGCACACACATACCTACATGTATGGATGACAATTTGTATAATTATTGAATTATTATTAAATCTTTTACATCAATCATCTGCCAATTGGTTTTCAATTGTTTTTTAAATAGTACACATAAAATTGTGTTGCGGTGAACACTATTTGAGTAAACGTAAACGAAAATATAATTTGAAATTCGCCGCTGGTTCTGATTTCATGCGACAGATTATAAATTATAATATTATAATCAATGATCGACAGCCAACATCTTATTTGAGGTAAGAATCAGGAATGCCTGGCACGAAATACGTATGGTGGGGTGATCACGAAATACATGGGGTTGAGAAAATTACAAAATACATAGGATTGGAAAAACCGCCAACACATGGGGCTAATAAATCCTGAGAACGCCGGGTTATAAAAGCCAAATGTGCTAACGTATTGTAAAGATGGGGTAAGATATGAATACTAAAGGGTTGAATTGGTGACATAAATTATACATAAAATATATACATAGCACTGGATATACATATATCATGATGAAATGCGCTAACATATTCTGAAGATGGGTATAAAACATTGTATGAAATAATGAAGTGGTGAATAGACTACATAAGTTATTCATAAAATATATACATAGCACTGAAATATAAACACTTCATGACCGTTAGGAAATGATTCAATGATTGACAATATGAATAATTCGATACTGGAGTAGAGAGACCGAATTAATATACTTCTGGTATAGAAGATGAAGCACAATATTAGCTTACGTGACAAAGATTGTATCTTCAAAAATGGTACGGTAGATGGTAGATAGGATTCAATAAAATATATTCTCGTCGAGTTGGCCTCTGTCAAAGCTAAGAGCTACCTATCGTTCCTCAAACATTCAATTTGAATTCGTCACTGTTCATCTCTAGGGGCCTCCGGTTCGGATTACATGGAGCGAAATATTATTTACAATAGTATCATCTGTGCACATACAGAAATGTATTTTTTAACAAAATGATTCCGACTACATAGTGTTGGAAAAACCAGTGACACGCTGGGTTGAAAAATAAAAATACTTGAGGGCTGATAAACAACGAAATACATGGTTGTGGAAAATAACAAGTACATGTGGTGGCAAATCACTCATGCATATGGTTAGATTACCGAAAATATGGGGTTGGGACATCAAAATGTGCTAATATATTGTAATGAGTAGTCTACATTATTGTACGATGACAAAGATATGGATGGATAACATGAATCATACAGAAAATATGAATACAATATAGAGTTGGGAAAATCGAAAAGCACTAACATATTGTGAGGATGGGTCTAAACCATTGTATTAGTAACGAAGGGGGGAATAGGCGACATAAGTTATACAATAAAAAATCATACCTAAATACACGCCAAACAATTGAATATACAATATATACACTTCAAGACCGCTAGGAAATGATTAAATGATTGACAATCAGAAATAATACAATGCTGGAGTACACAATTTGGATGAATATACATCTGTTATAGAGAACAAATAAAATGTTAGCTTATAGGACAATGATTGTATCACCATAAATGGTACGGTAATAGTTAGAAATAATTCAATGAATTATATCAAAATCGAGTAAACCTTTGTCAAGTTAGACGCTGCCTATTGTTCCACGGAAAAACTGAGTTTCTTTTTAATTATACTGAATCGACTGGAACATTTAAATCATAGGAATAGACAAAACGCTAGTTAACACTTATGGTAATTGGCAAAGACAATTGTGATCGGTAACAACATAGAAAACATATGTATCGTCTGAGTAAAAACGATTAGATAATATTCCAATATTGAGAGTTATGGTGGTGGTGGTCGCTGATGAACAGAAATGCATTTTCTGGTTATTGGTATTATGCATTTAGCTTGTGTTCGTTGGCAAAGTTACCGTTTTAATTGATAGGTCAACAGATGTTCATTAAGCCTATTCTTGAAGGACTTGTTGGATTCAAGATTTTTGAGGCTTGTTGGGAGGTTGTTCCAGGATTTTTGGTCCAGTCATCGAAAAAACTCGACAGGTAGTTTATATTTTCATGTGTTCAACTTGCAGAATATCATTATTTCTTGTGAATCGTTGGTTCTTTTCACCTCGAGAATATATGTGCCTTTGGCTGCCGGAGGAATGTTTTTCTAGAAGATCTTTATGAATTCTGATCGACTCATGAAGTGCCAGTTTGTTGTCGATATTGAGCCACTGTAATTTTTCGAGGAAAGGACTTACGTGGTCTCGTTTTCTGCGGGAAAGCAATATTTGAACATCATCGGCGTACATTACCATTTTTGATTGATACTTTGGTAATTTACAGTCGATGTCATTTACAAAAACCAGGAACAAAAAAGGGCCAAGTATCAAACCTTGAGGGACCCCAAGGGCAACTGTGGCCGGATTTGACATAGTTGCGTTATCGAGTTTAACTGATTGTGGTCGATTCATCAGATAACTTTCGAACCAAGTAGGGTCAATTCCGATGTAGCGGAGCTTGCCAAAAATAATTGTATGGCTTACACTGTCGAATGCTTTCGATAAATCTAGCAATACCAGTAGAGATATCGGCCCCTCATCAAAGTTTTTGTACAGATCTTCAGTGATGCTCATAAGTGCGTCTTCTGTCAACAAAGTTCGCCAACAAGCATAATGGCAGGCATTGAACAGCTTGTTTGATTCGAGGTTGTCAATCAATTTGAAAGATATTACCTTTTCTAAATTATTGAATAGGACAGGCAGAAGACTGATCAGTCTAAAGTTGGATGGTTCATTCTTGTCTCCAGATTTATGAATTGCTCTTATAATTGCATGCTTCCAGATCTCAGGAAAAGTTTAAATAGTTATGGAGGTGTTTATAACTCAGCTGATTTAAGGCAAGGTCACTATAAGGCTGTCTTTCGGATATTGAATGTATAAACCACCTATTCCTTTAGAATTTGTGTTCCTCAAGGCCAATACAGCTCGATTTACTTCGTGTTGCGATACTTGCTTTGGTTTCCATTCGACGTTTGCTTCTTGGTCGCTGTCTCCATCGGAAGCATTTGGACTCCATGAATCTTTTGCGTCGCTCTGTAATCTTTGATAAGCTTCCTGGGTCACCTCTTCAAAAACCTGTTTTCAAACTCTAGCGAAGTAGTTGTTAAACTTCCCTGAAGCTGCTTGAGTATTCGGATAGTAGGCAAGGTGATACTTTTTTTGTAGGGTACAATTCTTTTCAGTACGTTCCACGTTTCTTCTTTATTATTTTTGCACTGTTCTAGTTCCTCATGATGGTTTGCCCTCCTGACTTCTTGTTTGACTCTTCTATTTTAAATTCGAAATAATTCTAACCAAGTGATGCTTCGCTTTGATCTGCGTTTGAGATATTTTTTAAGTGCAATTTCGTTTCGCAGTTTTTTTGTAATTCATTTAACAGGCACATTTTTCATTGTTTTAGTTTTCGTTGACGCCACAGCGTTCAGACAAGTGAGAAGATAGTCTGTGAGTAATTGGGCTTGCTTTGTGACGTTATCTGTGCAATGTATCAGTTTTATCATCTCGACTTTCGCCACTAGTTGTGCTCTAAAATTATCCGCGGTTTAATTTCTTTTTGTACGACAGGTTATTTTGTATACTTGTTTCTTCTCTTTTTTGATGTTAATGGTGCAGTTTATTCCATGATGGTCCGAGAACGAATTGGGTTCCACGTCTGTGGTAATAATGGAAGACGGATTGTTACTTATGAGCAGATCCAATACAGTATGGGATTCGGGGGTAATTCTTTTTGCACTTTTTATGAGCTGATGCAGCCCGAATCTGTCTAGAATCGGCTTCATATTGTTGCATTTCAATTTCAATTGATCGTCATTGAAATCTCCCAAAATGTACAGCGTTTTACCTAAGCGGACAGCTTGTCAAAATCTTTCTTCGATGTATTGAAAAACTGTGCACTTGTTTTGGGTGGTCGGTAAAGAAAACCACCAACAAACGATCTGTTGTTTCGTACCTGGATGTTCACATAAAGGTCATCAACTTCATTGCTGTCGATAAGCATTACTTGAGAAGAGGAATATTCTTCTCGCGCATAAATCACGGTTCCACCTCCTTAGGAAGAACATCATTGGGCGATCAGCAGGACTGGCGAGGCGCTTAGAAAGAACTTCATAGGGCGATCCGCAGGACGGGAGAGGCGCTTAGGAAAAACATCATGGGGCGATCAGCAGGACGGGCGAAGCGCTTAGGAAGAACATCGTATTGCGATCAGCAGGACGGGTGAGGCGCTTAAGAAGAACATCATAGGGCGATCAGCAGGACGGGCGAGGCGCTTAGGATGAACATCATGAGATGATCAGCATGACGGGTGAGGCGCTTAGGAAGAACATCGCGGGGCAATCAGCAGGACGAGCTAGGTGCTTAGGAAGAGCATCATGAGGCGATCAGCAGGACGGGCGAGGCGCTTAGGAAGAACATCATGGGGCGATCAGCAGGACGGGCGAGGCACTTAGGAAGAAGATATTTGCTCATCACTGCGGTCAGAAACTACGTTGGAATAGTCATTTGAGATAAAAAATACCCAAGGCAGTAGCATCGTTCTATACTCTAAGCACTCACACACATACCAAATCAGGACTTTACACGCAAGGGTCCATCAAAAGCCCGTTATGACCCTGCCAATTGGGTCTTAAGTCAGCTTGGAGATCACTGTCAAAAGTATGGTCCGACATCATTTAATGGGTTACCCACTGGGTCTTCTATCCCAAGCTCATTCTCTCGATATCATCCACTGATTTCTCTGCCCACGAATGCCCTCTTCAATCCATCAATCCATTTACAAGTTTTTCTGTAAGTCTACTTTCACTCGCCTCTGGTTTCAATACAATTTTCTCTAATATTCTTGCAGTCATCCCCACCCTGTGTCCCAGTCTAAACATACCACGCAAATCTCCGCTGTCTACCAGCTCCCTCACCATCCCCGTTCTGATTTTCAGAGTCTCAGTCCGATTTCCAATTATCCGTCCCCTTTGATCAAGAGTCTTGAACATTACCTTTATAAACATGTCATAGCCTCATCTACCCTTAACGTTTCAGCGCCATAGCACAATTGGATTACCAACCCCTTACACAAACGTGTCTTCGCCTCCGTACCCATTGTCATACAAACCATTACTGTCTTCAATGGCCCGAGCTCCACATGTCCTATATTTGATCTAACTACCCCGTCCTCCCTTTTCCACATATGAGCCCACGGATTGAATGGCCCGTTCTTCAGTCAACAATTCATCATTCATGCTGACACAAATTCCTCTTGCATCGCCACACAACAATTATCGTATCATTTAGTTTTACCATTATTGGCATACACAACCAAACTCAAACACCAAGCTACACAACCTTTCCTCCGAGTCTGCCACCTTAGAAGTATCATCGTCCGCTAACAGCGATTGACTCACCTAGCAACTCCCCCATTATATCCTAATAACTTTAAAATTAGAGCTGATACGTATT
>SDVV010020706.1:0-10086 GCA_016164225.1 Gammarus roeselii | reverse complement strand
ACGAAGATCCACTTAAAACTATTCTATACTCATTGCATACAACTACCAGCTATTTTCACACAACTACCAGCTGTTAACACACAACTACGAGCTATTTACGCACAACTACCAGCTGTTAATAGCGTGTAGAGCTGCATGGGAGAAGCGGAACTTACCAGACTTGCTTTATCCTCGCATTCACGAGATGGAGTGCGCGTTACACAGAAAAATCCTAATTAAACAATTTTGAACTGAATCGAATCGATGTTTAATCACAAAATGTACACTTGACCTAATCAGTAATGGAGGACCAAGCAGGACCATCATAGGTCAACGAAAGTCTCGTTTTAGGATAACCATCTTCGATAAGCGTCGCTCGTCACGGTGCGCATCAAGATCAAAAGTGATCAGTCAATATTTGCGTAACGATTAATGCACTGCCACTAATCACGGCCCAAAGGGCCGGTGTAAATGTCAACAATGAGGCTCGCTCGATAAGCAGGCATTTTCTCCTATCTCTTCTTCTCATGCATTCTTGTGTTTGCCTAATCTGGTGGTAATTGTGGAAACAGTTCCTCCGTAATCTGATCTCCAAACCAGTTTCAGTGCGACCTGACATCTATCAGTTGTAACTGCTCGGCCTGATTGTAAAGTTGGCAATGCATCTGAAAGTGAATGATTCATTTAGCATTGGCACAGTTTCCATCCTACCGGATGATAGTCAGACCGAACGAGGCTCCTAAAGACCAGGAAAGACTTAACAGGGAGAAAGGGGGGGGCACGCTTAGAAGGGAATGAACATCTGGTTGTTAACGATTTCCGTCATATTAGTATCCCACCAAGTTTTCTTCCCGAGCGAAGTATTTTCGTGAACATACCAATTTCTGATCGCACACGCAATCTTTCGAAAACAGTCCAGTGCGAAAATGTTCAAGTCATAACGTACTGTCCAGTCATGCCGTTCTGGTCGTCAACATGTAACCCTGTTGAGCAAATGACAAAAACTATAGCCTTTCATTTAAAAAAAAATACTACAATAATTGAGTAGTATAATATTCGTTAATATCCTCCGTTGACGCAACATTGATGAATCAGGAGTCAGAAAACAGTAATGAAAACCAATTGTTACTCTAACTTAATTTGTAGTCCCAAATAGTCTAGCTGACTCTACCAATAAATATTCCTTGATCATAAATGCGTAGCTCCTGCATACACAGAACTACTAAATACATTTACATGTTATTTTTTATTGCATTTCAGAAATATGTCATCCAACGAGGAAATCTTCTTCTACATCTACGAAAGTTTCCACCTAGAAAAACCAAACTCCGGAATTTTGGAACTGCAAAAAATTTTGAAAGGTATCCCTCATCAATGGAGGACAACGAAGATAGAAATTGAGAGAATATTGGCAATAATCGATAACATTTTGAATTTCATTAGATTCGCCATCAAAGATCCTGAAGATTTCACTGCCATCAACCTTGAGTCGATGAAACAGATGCACGCTGGTATCGCATCCCTCGAGGCAAGATTGGCACAAATTGGCAGCCCTTCTGAGAAGAACAAGGTCAGAGCGCGGCACACAGAAGATTGTTTCCAGCATATCGTCGCGGCAATGAGAGAAAGCCAGCAACCTCAGGTGGGAGGAGTCATAGGACAGTGCAGGGAACCGGAGGTGATCTTGTTTTTATTGCCTTGAAAATAGAAGTCAGAAAAAGGTTCAATTTAATAAGAGATTATCTTACAGTTATGAGCAGAGCACATGGAAGCGTTAGCAAGAATCACATCGCTATAGGTGGATTAATTCAAGTTACAAGGCCCCAGTCAAGTTAAATTTCTAAGCTAATCATAATAGATGTATGAGACATGAGATTCAGTGAGCATTTGACAAGGAGTGGAAAACCGGTATTCATAAAGTTACCTTTTAAATTTGAATGCTTATGAAGTCACTAGCAAGTTTATAAATCAATGGGATATTCAAAACGTCAAATAGTCGCATCTAGGCAAGGGAAAATCATATTTGTTTCCACATAGTTATTTATCCACCTGTACAATTTATTCGTCAATATGGGACCGTTTACAGGTGGCCTAGATTTAAAATTATTGCAAATTTTATGCGAAACATATAGATGTGGATGTATTTTTTATTGTTGTCAATGGAAGCCTAATCGTTCAATGACGTGAGTGATGTAGTTGTGCAGAAATTATCAGTCGAAGGTAAAAATTCTATTGGTGTCATTCCTAACAAATTGGCAAGAACATCTTGGTCAACATTGAATCTTGGAATGCTCTATATATTTGTTCTCGGAATGTTCTAGAAAACTTAGTATCATAGACAGGCTTATTATTTTTACGTTACCTGACTCTTCTTCTACGACGTTTTCTCAGCTATTTACTGCCTATGCAGGAGCACTGCTTCATTTTGGGGGTTCTGTTTGTGAGTACTTATTCCTCCGTGTGGTGCGTGACATCTTCGCAGTTTTGCTGGCGAGTGCTTTTTTCGCCATTTGATATTCGGCATCGTCGCAACGTCGATGCCTGTTGTATCTTGCGTGGTATACATTTTCGCGATGAAATGCCACGTTTACTAGTATAGCTTCTGCCGCCAACTTTTTAACCATTTTTTGCCCGTTTTGTATCATAAATAAATTGTTGGTGAGAAACTAGCCTACCTCATGGTAATTCCACGTCTGGATATTACCAGTCTGCGAATGTTTCTAGTGTTTCTCATCATTGATGTCGCATAGTCCGACACGCTATGAACATGGATGAAACGTAGTATCTGTTCAGGCATCTACTCCAGATAGCTTTCCCAGTGCCTGGAGTACGTGTCGTGTTGTTTCGTTGCACGAGTTTTAAATTGATAATCGTTGGAGGTGACGTTTACCGTTTGGCAGAACTTTTGCCACGTGTCAATCGCTTTTCTCTGTCCCAAATCGCCTCATTTTGTTTTGTTCCTACTCTCTGTTAATTTTTTTCTCTTTGTTAGTTGTACAATAAGAGGTTCGGTTGACTTTTCATTCCAGCTCTTTTTTAACTAACAATTAGTTAGTTAAATTGTTAGTTTTAACTAACAATTTTGGTAGAGAACTGAACGTCCATTTATTAACCAATATTGATTTATTTTCAGAACGCAAGAGGCCCAAAATCATGGCTGCCATTCAACAAATCCCTGTGCATCTCTACACCTGGAGCAGAAATGCTCTTCATGATTAGACTACGCGAAATTCATAGCCGAACTTCGACCTGCCCACCCAAAACCACGCTAAAGAGACTGCGAGACCTATGCTCTAAAGAGCAAGCACCGACCACGTTTAGCTCAGATGTCACCGAGGATACAGCTTTACGATCCATGGTCTCCATACTAAGGCAGACGCTGAGTCGCATTCAAGAAAGGAATAGGTCCACAGACATTGAGACTCGCAGGGCGTTTGAAGACATGTCACAATACATGATGTCCTTGATGTTGGGGTGGTTTAAGGGAGAGCTTCTCAACGGAATACTGGGATATGACATTACATTTCGTAGTCGTCGATCGGCCTTTATTGAGGATGAACTTAAAAAGGGTCGCGCAGTTATCTTCCGTCAGCGCAACGGGCGCATGGCTGAAATGAGTACACCTAAATTTGAGAAGACGCCCAAGGTGAATTCTTCTTCTTCGTCGCTGTGGCAGAAGTTGCGAGTTACGGAGTCTGTAGCCGCTCTTATGGAGAACAAAGAAGAACAATGCTGCTCTATTTGCTTGAATGCAACCCTAAGAATGGTAAACTTTGCCATTTTGGATAAATGTGTCCATTTATTCTGTGTTCGATGCATACAAGAATGGTTCAGCAAGAAGTAAGTAAATTATTCGAATCCATGCTTGCAGTGAGAACTTGAAGAAATTATGATCTCATTCGAGGAGGGGTCACTACCAAATTTTAAACGCACACCGTAGACGAGAGTCGCATTATAGAATAAGTACTTGGCATATCGTAATATCATATTTAAAATGTTCATATAAAAAGAATGACACAGGTGACGCAATCAGGTTAACTTGTTTAGTGAAAACTTTCATCTAAATGTTTGCAATAAGATTTTATTTTATTTTAGCCTATAGCTATACCGCCACTATTACATCTAATCTGAAACTGAAAAAATTAAATAAACAGCTTCAGTGTTCTAATCCAGTCTATGGAATTTAGTTTTAGCATTTTGTGTGAAAAATATTAGTTAGCCGTCAATGTCACCGTCAACATTTTCCTCCTAATATCTATTGAATTTTCTGGTCGAGATTGCAGGTGGAGTAAATCTAATTGATAATTTATAAGTTACTCATTACTCTACAAATATTTAATTAGGTTTCCCTCTTCTATTAATTTCGTCTCTATAACTCAACGAAGTTAAAAACGTTCAAGGTTTGATAATTAAGAACTTTGAAGCTGTGCTAACACTCTGTTAGTGTTAGCAAAAGCTTTGTGATGGTTTGAACAATGTAGAACACGTGCAGCAGTAACAACCATTTCCCTCAACAACTTATTTCATTTACTAGTGCCCTGATCAAAATTGAGCGGTGGATTAATGATGTTTGAGATATTAAATACATCACACTTTTGTAGCAGATATATATCTTATCTTCCATTTTCAGATCAACGTGCCCAGCCTGCAGAGCAAAAATTGCCTCATGGACAACAGGAAACGATTTTCAGACTTTTATCGACCAAAATCCTCTTTGGAGAAGCATCCGGGACCTGCAAAGTAGATTCAACACTACTTGATTCATCAGGAATAATTGCATAGCATACAAACAAAGCACACCACTTGCGATGATTAGCTTATACACTTACGTTATGATAGACTAAATTGCCTCGATTTTGAATTTGGAATTTTTGAGAAAGCTAATTGTGACCTGCATCATTCTTAGCGTTTGATGTAACCAAAGCAGGTCAATACTTTTTTCACGTCTATGAAGTAAATATTTCGCCTCGAATAATATGTTTATGTATGACCACTGTTCCTTTTGTTTTGATTAACTCTGTATATTAAAACACCTAATTGTCACCATCGACAATGTTTTGACCGAGGTTTACAAGTGTTTACAAGTGTAGGAAGACAACAACAGGCCTATTGGCCCAAACTAGGTTGCCTTTTGGTAGTAAGAGTGTTAGTTCTGGTGTAGAACGTCTAAGATGCCTATTGGCCCAAACTAGGTTGCCTTATGGTGGCGAGTGAATTAGTTTTGAAGTAGAACGTCAAAGAGAGGTGGCTCTGTAGACACAAAATATCACTATGGTTCACTATGGGGTCCTACGATAAATGAACGACGGCCACCCGATTATAAGCATCCCCGGAGTCATTGCAAGAGGATGAAGTGACTCCATTCCCTGCTCGACTTATCGCATATGTAGTTAGCAAATGTAATAAGGATGTGATCTTTTGGACGCTTCTAGTCTAACACAAATTTTAAACTAAAATGTACTATTGCTAGAAAAACATACTCATTGCTCTCTGTCGGGCTCCGACTAGTTCCAGTGAACGCGTCTCTAGAAGATGTTTGAAAACTCCTGTTTTCATAAATAAAATGGATCAAAAACTGGAAATAATTTTTTTCAGTATTCCTTCAAAGATTCATCGACGCGCCCAAACAACGTCGGTTCATTTATTCATGAAAATGAACTCCTCTAAGCCCAATTAGAGGCCTTCACACGAGGCAAATTCGTAGGTGATTTCACTCAAGCGTCCAACACCAAACGGAGGACCGTACTGTTTTAAACACTTATCTAGTAATGAATTTATATATCTAGAATAGATATTAGTATGATCGATTCTGTTCTCATGAAATCTGTTTAGGAGAATCTACATTTTCCTGTACCTCTCTTGAGCAATGCTTTTGGCCAGAGTAAAATTTGAAAAGAAACAGCATACGGCTCACTATACAGGGTCCTGAGTTGAAAGACTGGAGCTCCGCAATAGGCCTTCTTGTTATCACTGCTAGAGAATGGAAAAACTATGTACACTGTTCTATTTATTGCATGTGTAGTTAATATACGCAATTTTCATATATATTTTATACGTTTGCACGTTACTGAATCGATGAAAAATATTTATAGCCCGCGATGGGCTACTATTTGCTCCAACGATCGCTTTTTGAACTCTTCTTTGAAAACTTTAGAACAAATCCGAACGAATTTAACTAAAATATTGAATCGGACACTGAAAATTCGGAGATCCATCATCGTCAATATCTTCATAAATAAAATGGAGATTTTATAAATGTCATTTGAAATTTGTAATTATGAACAGAAGCCTTGTTGAACAAAGTACTGTTTTATGGACAACACAGTGTAATTTCAAGTAAAAACAATACACGCAATCGATATGCAAGATCACTGGAACATATTCAGTCTTTCATTTGAGTGTTTTTTTTTGCAGCAACGAACCTCTAAAAAATAGAGTGATCGACGAAGGCTATAAATTTTAGTTAAGGAATATTTATTTCCTAATACTTTTATTGATTGCAATCAATTCATGAAATAGCTTGACGTTTGTTTATAATCCGAAACCTATTTCCAATGTCTATGCAGCTCTCAGTGTTTCTGTTTGTCGTTGTTGTATGAATGGATCAGCATTTACAAAAATGTAAATGCGAGAGATGTAAATGATTTGATTTTATAGAAAACAAATGCAAGAATAGCAAGCAAACAGCGCAATGCAGATGGTAAATAATTATTTTCTAGTCTTGATACAGCAAGATTTACCGTGGAACAGAACAGGCATCTTCAGTCTAAAGGAAACAGCAGCTGCCGCTGTCAGAATAGCTGATGGGTCTTGAAGGCACCGGCAAATCGCTGAGTTTGACATGTCACCAACAACTCAATTTTTTCCTCAAATTTTCAACGTAATAATATCGAATAATAAAATCTGTCATTGGGCAACCTAATTATACTTGGTCGAATGCATGTGCATACAAAAGAAAGAAAATTTGTAAATGGTTGATCAATTATCAATGAACTAAAATTGTTTCTATTCAGTAATTTATTTAGTTTATTATGTCTTTTAGATTTGAACATTACTATAAAAAATAATGTAATTTGGATATTAGCTAAATATAATGTTAAGAAAGCCACACAATTGTTGCATAAAAATCTGGAAATCTTTATTCGTGAATGAATTATCATTGACTACTATACTCACATGTGGAAGAGAAGTAAAAAATGTATTTACGCAATTTGTCTAAATTCTTTGGTATTGCATGTACAAGAAAAAACAAATGACATTTCATTCCAAAGAAATATATTTTCACTAATGGAAAGCACTTGCATTTTTGCTTACTTGTTTTGTTTTATGCTTTCTTGTGTGTGATTCATATCATAATGCCTTCGCAAAACTGGGCAGAAAACCGGTAATCCGTTAATCGTTAAAAAGCCAAGTTAAAATTTTCGTTAACGATTAACTTAACTTCAGAAATCATCATCAGACAAGTTAACATTCGTCACATCTAACTTCCGTTAATACAATTCCGTTGACCCCTCCCCCCAAAAAAACATAAATAACGGTCTAGCGGTGTTCCGCTACATAGTGCGCTAGGCAATGTCCATGTTTTCCATTTCAATAAGAGTTTCTTCAAGACTCACAGCCTCACCGATGCCTGAGTGGAGCGTTTTCTGCATTAGTCATCAGGTTGCAACAAGAGGGTGGTGAGAGAGGTGCATGTAGGCGTCTCTGTGGTAGTGGCCGGTGTAACTCCGACAACCACCTCTTCGTTGCCAACAATTGGCTTTGTCACTGACTTGTTAGCCCAAGCATTTTGCTGCGTTACTTGGTAACTGCAATACATATATTCATTGCTATGCTAGAATCCGTTGATTACGTATATCGGGTTAGTCATTACAGAGCTTGGAGGCTTTTGTGAGTGTGTGTGCGCATAGTCGTGTCTGCCTTGATAGATTTCCCTGTTGTTGTAGTAATCGTGTTGAATTTTGAAGATGTGGTTGTTAACAATTAAAAACGATTTTGTTAACAATTAAAAAAACGATTTTGGGTTCTAAAGCTCTCAAAAATACAAAAAAATATGAAATTATAGTTTTAGGACTAATTTAGTGGATGTTTTCATGTGATTTAATAATTTTAAAGCATTATTAAAGATAAAATTATTATTTGCGGTTAATCGATCGATAACTCCCGTTGATTTTTCAAAGAAAGAAAAGATTACCGATTTGAATTTTTTTTTTAGTAACGGCGCGCACATTTGCGATTTTGTGTTTCCGCAAGTTTGTAGTTGTAGTACTCGAGGGAGTTGGGGTAAAATTTGATTACATTTTTTTGTGTCTTAGCTACGAGTCGGGATTACTGATTGTTAGGCCTTTAAACAGCATGAATTGCGAAGGTTAATCCGATAGATCGTAAGGTTAGGATTATACACACGTTTCGAAGATGTTCACCAAGTGAACTTATCAAACATAAGATGGCACCTTATTATGAAGTGTCGAAATAATAGTGACGTGAACCCAGACCGGTCCACTTGCAGGGTACTAGATCGCTGACAATCTTTACCCCAAACAGCAGGAAAATCGTCTTCAAAACTTGGCTGCTCCTTAGTTTGAAAATGATGGACCAAGATCCGAGGTGCGACATCTGAAATCCATGATCATTGAGGCTACGAAGGACAGAAGCCAATGCTTTGGGTTAGAAAGGCCACGACTGCAAACGTTTCGCAATTTTCTCAATAGGGAACAAACGGCATTAGTTTAGATTGCAAGTCCTCTCCGTTGTTACCTATAGGAATTGACAACGTAACTAAAAAAGTCATAAGCTCGAGTGATGTTATGGGATTTAGAATACGATGGGTTGTGACCAGAGGTGATCAGGTGCGTCGCATTGCTACAGTGTCGAGGCTGTTCGGCGTTGCCGGGAACATTTTGAGGCTCAATAGGGCCTCCTTGACGGTCAGCTACTTTGAAAAGCCAGTCTTCCTCTGCTGGAACCTTAATCTTATTTGGCAAAATTGCTTGGAGCCTAACATAGAGGACAAGAAGTCAGGAGGACATTGAGTAGGATGAGTCGAGACATGAACTGAGATTCATTGGACTGGGCCAATTGGGCTAAGTTTACCTCCTGCGGAGCAATATAGCTCAAGGGGCATAGTATAATTTGCAATGTGAATAGAGGTAACTGTGATGGCTATTTTAAGTTGTATTTAAAGAAGTTGTTTATGATATTTCAATAGCTTTAAAGTTAATAGGTAGGAACTTTGGCACTGCACAGAGTTTTTGTATAGGCATAATTAATTACTAGCGGTGCGCGGCGCAGTAGTAGTGTATACCGGAGCAAAACGCGGATGTGAAGGAATTAGATAGGGATAAAAGAGCCGGGCGGGGTAGGGTGCGGTGAATGCAACCTTGACTCACCGAGCGTATGGGGGTTCGCGCAGAAACGGGGGAGGGCGGGGGCGGAGGGTACCGGAACTGGTTTGGTGCCCGAGTCAGCTAACGGACGAGGAGAGGGGGGAGGGGAGACCGGAAGGGGGGACGGAAGGGGGAACGGCGGGATGGAAGCAGGCTTGCGGCCTTGATGTGCAAGGTTAATGTTATGAACATTTTAATTTGTACTGTATTTGATATATATTGTATTTATATATATATGTTTTTTCTTCTTTAAATGGTTGTACTGGAGTGTAATTGGTCACTAACTGTTGCTCGTTGTATATATTTATCCGATTCTGGTATGAATAGTGTTATAGCAAGTTTTCTGGAAGAGAGGGGGGATTGATGCGGTAGAGAAACCCCCCTAGGTAGAAAGTTGGATGCGCTCCTGGAAGATTATGTTAGTTTGCTCTTACCTGTTCCTTGTCTTATAAATTTGTTTCTGTGGCACGTTTTCTACGTTGTGAGTGTATATATCGTTATATATTATGCATGGATTATAATTCTATATTTTTTTATGGACATATACGTGTGTTTTCTTATCTAGTTGTGGTATAATTGACTCAATCGATGCTTGATTGGTGGGTTCGTAGCGGTGGGGGCTTGGGATATTTTCATATGTTTTGTTTATTTATCACTATATATTCTTTTATAGGATTAGTGTTGTAGGTATGTCTTATAACTCAATTTGCAGCCTTAGTGT
>SDVV010020705.1:0-13270 GCA_016164225.1 Gammarus roeselii | reverse complement strand
ATATATTTATTTATTTATTTATATATCATGTAAATATGTGATAAATAAATAGCAAGGGCATTATTATTCGGTACGCACGAGTTAAATATTCCAAAACGATCTGCCCTCACTCCATACAGAATATTAGGCGTGCATTTCTGTAAATGACAGCAATCGCACTGTTTCGTATATTATGATTTACCAATTCAGAGGACTTGATAGAAAAATTAAAGCCAATAGTCGATTGGAAACAAAATCAATCCATTTCCCAAACATGTCAACTATGGCAGTATTAGTCCTTATAGAACGGAGTTATATGATAGGTTACGTCCTCCAAAACTCTCCCAGACAGTAAATGACATACTACAATCTAGTATGTGGGTTTTATTTAGCCATTTAAGCCTCCTAACCAAGAAATAAGCCACCGACTACCTTTCTTTCAAACCACCTTGCAGAGAATCACTACGGTGGCTTGAACGAAGTGACCACAACACCTTCCTTATAGTTGACTCTCCTGTTTGTTGAGCTAGCGCCTCCTTCTTTCCCAGAAATTAGGGGCCAAATAACCAATTCTTTCCCAATGCTCGTTTGATAACCTCTAAGCTATCGGTGTTTTTTGTGACAATCAAGTTCACAAGGAAAGGAACAGGCAACCCATTGACGAGCAAACACAGCTTTACTCTACAACGAAACTAACGAGCGCTACTCTGGTAGCCCCTTCTGATTATTTCGGTATTGTTCCAATGCCAGTCCAGACGCGATAAAATACCATAGGCAGCGTTTAATCCTAACGGTTAAAACTGTTTCTGTATATAGTTATATATAATACAGAGTATCGCGAACTGGCCCCGATTGGTGAGGATGGCATCAGCTGTGATCAGCAAAGATGAATCTAAACTACAAAAGTTTTCCTTCCAAATCACATTTATCGTTAGCGATCTGTCTGGTTTAGTTAGTCACCGAATTTATTGCTAGCCAATGCAGGACGGAGGGTGTATTACCCTACGCTTGAGAAAACTCCTCGGCACTATTCGCAATGAAACGTTACCAATCAATTTAATCGATCGATTGAGGTCGAATGTTACCCTAAAATTAATTTTGGGGAAACTTTCCTAAGTCGATATAAATTTTTATTCTGGTACAAAGTTTTCGACGCAAAAAGATTTTAAGTCATAAGAACTTTGAATCTGAAAAGGATAATTTGTTTGAAGCTACCATTTCAATGAGGGTCCTGCAAATCTTAGACCCATGAAATCGTTCATATGTAGTGAAAGACGATCTTTAATGCAAGAACAATTCGAGTCAACAGAAGTCTTCAGAGAAAGTCAGGCCTTGGATGCGAATGTTCGCCGAATAACAGAGATTAAATAATATTACACTTGCAAGCCTCCCATCTTCTACGTAATAAAATGAAACATGTTGCGTAATTCGTCGCTTTTCTTTGTGCTATACTTTGTGCACAATGTGAACAATGTGAAGTAATGTTAGGGGCTTACCTATACGATTCCAAGACATTGTGAAACTTTTTATCTGGCAACATTGGATTTCGATGTTATCAGTCGCCATTGGGATACGTGGCCTCTTGTGTCAGAGAAAAATACAGGCCCACAAAATGCGGTAGCTGGAAAATTCTAACTGGTGCAGTGATAATCGATTGAATTTTATACATAACAAAGAGCTTCGACCTCTTTGTAACTACGGCAGACAAAGTTGTTCGTACTCAAAGGAGTAGTCCGCACCCAAACTATGCTAAATAGCTCCATATCTTCAACTACTAAACATTTAAAATAATCATCAATATAAATATGACCAAAACAGTATCTGACATGTATCCACATAACTGACTACGATCGAATTAATGTATCTAAGTGATATAAATACTCCACGTAAGTTTATCTAAAAGGATGCAACTGAACACATCTGTAGTGTCACAAATCAATAAAAAGTTATGTATGATAAATAATTCAGTATTTTCAAAGGTATCGGCGTCCACCTAATTAAATGCACTATTGGTTGAAACCTTTGTTTGGCCTCCATATATTGGTAGTACTCGGTAAAAGTTTCGAGTATAACGTATTGTTTCTCAACGGCCTTCAGAGCCAACAGATCCGGTGCATTACCATTATATCTCTGACGTTTACTCATCCTGTGCATTACCATTATATCTCTGACGTTTACACATCCTGTGCATTACCATTATATCTCTGACGTTTACACATCCTGTGCATTACCATTATATCTCTGACGTTTACACATCCTGTGCATTACCATTATATCTCTGACGTTTACACATCCTGTGCATTACCATTATATCTCTGACGTTTACACATCCTGTGCATTACCATTATATCTCTGACGTTTACACATCCTGTGCATTACCATTATATCTCCGACGTTTACACATCCTGTGCATTACCATTATATCTCCGACATTTACACATCCTGTGAATTACCATTATATCTCAGACGTTTACACAAATGTGTAAACGCATCTTCAATATGTGTTTTATCAAATATATTAGCATATATCACTAAAAGATTAGCAATCCAATTATTTTGTTCCATGTGACAGTTGGCCTTGAGCAGTCTTCATTAACTTGCACTTGACACCGGTCAATTGACACCCAGGTTCAATTTCAAAGAATCAATGGTCTAACTAAGCTGACGCTTCTTATACAATAAAAAAAATACAGTCTATTCCTTTTATTCGTTGTCTTTAACATCTCAACATAAAAGAAAAACAGCACTCCAAATACTTAGAATAAATTAAACTTCTTTGTATTCATGTTTCAGAAAGCTTCGTCATTATAATACAACACCTGAACGAAAGATTTGTCAATTGTTTGCACGGATCTCTCTGGCTCTTTAATTGTACAGAGCAATAGTTTTTGTTTCTTGAATGTCACAGAAAAACAGGTATTATGTTTGTGGAAGGGCACAGCACAAGAGACATATTGACCGGCCTAGCAGGTCGGTCAATATGTCTCATGAAGGTCCTCGCGCTACAGTTTGTCTCTGTGAGGATCCAACACAACGGTCAAAATGTCTCTCAAAGAGCCTAGCACAACGGTCCATCAGGGCCCAGCACCAACACAACGGTGTCCATGTTTATTGCAGAGCGTAGCACAACGATCAACATGTCTCTTGAAGGTAGAGCACAACGGTCTACAGTTCTCTTGAAGGTAGAGCACAACGGTTTACAGTTCTCCTGAAGGGTAGAGCACAACGGGCTACACGTATTTCAAAATTTCCTGTACTGTTGTACATGTTACTTGCAGGGTCCAGCAGAGCAGACTACATATGCCTTGAAGGTCCCAGCAGAGCGGTCTACATGTCCTCTGAAACTACCCATTCTATAAGGTCTGCCTGGTACATAAATTATCCACTTTTAGATTCATTCCTGAACAGACCTCCAAACAGGACTTTTGATCATAGAAGATCTTTGAGCTCATTAATGAGACGTTGGAAAACAAGTATTCCAGTCCATCAGAGGTGGCCATTGGTACAGATGGTCTACAAACATACATGGCAAATTTACCATTTATTTGCCATGTATAAATGATTAACAAGAGCCTTACGGGAGCGTTCCTCTGCAAAATGACAGGATCGCTCAGATAAATAGTATCATCACTGTTGAGGCTCAGATCGCAGCAACGCTGCCACCCGCTCTACGACAAAAAAAACTCACGGCTTTCAGAGCACTGGGCAGGAATCAGGTCTCGTCCACACTCAACAGAAGCCGCCACGACACTTTGTTTAGGATAACCAGGTAATGTTTGTTAATATCTGAAGCTAGATTCAGGTCTGAAATACCCTGAATCCGATCAGATACATTACATGAATAATTGTTGAAAGTCGAGTTCTGCAATTTAGGAGAGACTGTTAGAAAAGACATCTCCGGCCTTGCTGAACAACCGATAAATTGAATAAAGCGTTTGCTAGATGTTGACAAACTTTGAAGATGATCCATATCAAATCTCATGCGATTTGCCAGCTTCAGCTTTGTTTCTCCTCCGACAAGAGAAACGAGTTTGTACCAGTTTTATTCATTGTTTAATCATTAAGAATCCTGACGACCCCCTGCTGTCTAATGAAAAATTTCATTTGATTTGAACCGATTCTGGCTTGAAGGTGTGTCCTGTTTTGTTGAGGTTACAAGAATGTTCGAAGAGTGATGAACGTTCCTCAAGATTCGATCGTGTGAGCTACTCGAGCGATGTCATAATTTGTGACCCATCATTTATGTTCCCACAACATTTTTTTTCCATTTCGCAAGTACCTATAAAAATTCGATTAAGCAAATGAGTCAAAAGAGCGCATCTCTGATACCCTGCATGGAAAAATCCTCACTTTTCTCGTTTCATCACCAGGTTTCATCACCCTCCATCACTACCCAGCATCACACGGGAACAGTCAGCAGCATCACTTTGTAATATTACCCTGCCTCAAGTTGCATCATCCTGCATCAACCCACTGCACCACCTTGCATCATTACTGTGCATCACCTAACCTCACGAGGCATCAGCACCCTGCATCATTACTCTGCATCACCTTACGTCACCAGGCATCCTTATCCTGCATCCTCGCCCTGCATCACACCCTGCATCATCACCCTGCATCATCACCCTGCATCATCACCCTGCATCATAACCCTGCATCAACACAGCATCATCACCCTGTATCGTCCCCCTGCATCATTAGTCTGCACCATCACCCAGCATCATCACTCTTCAACATCACCCTTCATCATCATCCTGCATCATTACCCTGCATCCTCACACTGCATCATCACCTTGAATCATCACTCTTCATCATCACAATTCATCATCATCCTACATCATCACCCTGCATCCTCACACTGCATCATCACCTTGGATCATCACTCTACAGCATCACCCAGCACCATCATCCTGCATCATCACCCTGCATCATCCCACTGCATCATCGCCTTGCATCATCAACCTGAATCATCACCCTGCATTATCTTCAATCATCACCATGCATCATCACCCAGCATCACCATGCATAACATTGCATCACCCTACATCATCGCCCTGCATCGTCACCCTACATCATCACCCTGCATCATCACCCTGCATCACTATGCATAACATTGTATCATCAGGAAAAGAGCCAGGACGTCATAGTCCTCAATATCAGTTAGGATTCGACACAATATATCTGAGCACTGTGTTTCTGGCTGCTGGAAGGCCCTTGGCAATCAATAGGTCTCTTATATTTTCTTATATTTAGATTTGCGCGTCAAAATTCGTTTTGAGCACTATTTAACTGATACAAATGTTTCGGCTTGATGAAGAACTTTGATGGATCCCATTATTTAGTTCTTGTGTCTCCTGCATGTATAAGTGTTTCTGACTTTGCCTTTGCATGTTTACACTTATTCCATATTTGCCTTGACTTCATGCCGTACGTCCATAGGGATAGGCACCTACTCCAGGTATGGGGCTGAATGTGGCTGTTGGTATGGTTGGATGACACAACCGTTCCTCCATTTACTTAAAATGAATCTCCATTTACTTAAATTTAACTTCATTTACTGAAATGTAATCTCCATTTACTGAAATTTAACTCCATTTACTGACATTTAAACTCCATTTACTGAAATTTAACTCCATTTACTGAAATTTGACACCATTTACTGAAATTTACTCCATCTACTGAAAATTAATTAACTTCTCAGTCATCTTCTGATACTCCGTCGGTCATGCCAGGTACAAGGTTGATGCCCAGGATCATGCTATCATTCCCACAACATTATGAAGCAGGAGAGAGCAGCTACGAATTAGTTCAGCTTTGCAGTCAACTCAATCCCGTAAAATAAAGTAACTTTTTGCTGCCGCACATCTGACGATAACGCGCATCTGACTCGTATATGTAATAATTCTGTTTTTGAATCGTCGACAAAATCATCACATCTCGTATTTAATTATAGCTATTACATTCATATCTGCTGTCTACAAGAAATCACGTAAATAGAACACATGGGAACGGTCCATTTTCCCACCGGTAATCTCTTTACCAGTCCAAGATGGTTCAGGCTAAGCTAGAAAGTGGTATTTGCCGTCAATTATACTCCCCCGAACTAATAGCTTACGATAGTTTTCTAACTGTGCCAGAAATTTGCGCAGCAGTCCCTCAAATTTGGAATGCAGGACAGCGCTCTGCAAACTATTTCAACAGTCACAGGAAATCAAACAACTGAAAGCAAAATTCAGTCATGCCTCCAATGACCCGTCCAACACAAAGACAGTCAACATAAATACCCGGTTGCAAGCTGATGAATCAATATTTAAAAACTTGCTGAAACAATTCCACGAATTCAAAGATCTGATGAACGGTGGATTAGCACAAGTCAAAAAAACTGCCGAGGCCATCCAAAGTCAGGTGAAAGAACTTCAAGTGCACCTAAACTCTAAATTGGCCAAGAAGCTAACAGCTCTTGACGAGAAGGCAAACGACCGCATCAAATCGATAGAAAATTCAGTCAAAGATCGCTAGGCACCGTACACTACTGTAGTAAGCAAGAATACAGAATACAGAGGGAATTTTAGTGATTGGTGATTACAATGTCATCTCCTTCAAATCAAATCAGCGAAAATGGAGAATTCAATTGAAAAAACTAAGCAAATCAGACATGAAAATTTACAAAATTGAAGGCAGAATCGAAAAGGAAAAGATACCTTCTCCTAAACGAAATATACTACAATTCGGAGCTATAGACGTGTCACAGACGAAATCGACATGGAAAAGGTAAAAAACCACGATAAAAGATATCAAACGTTCTCACGCGATCATACATGTCACTGGCATCTAGCCCCCTCCGAACCAAAGCAGATACAAGTTAAGCGAGATGATTTTTCTTAACAATCGCCTAGCAAATGTCTGCAAGCACAGAAATTTCCATTCGCTGATCATTGGGAAACGATGATTGACCCAAAGTACTATAACTTAAATATAATCACCAACAAGGCACGCACAAACTCCTATGAACTTGATACTATCGAAAACATCCTTAAAGACATCGGCGCTGATCTTGTCGCCGAAAATAAGTCTAAAATCGCACTCGAAATCATACCCACAACTTCGCCAGCAGTACCGGACAAAATGACCCAACGGCCTCCGCCCGGTTCAATACTAGATACACAGCAAATACAAGACCCCATAAAAACATCACCGCAGCTCTTAGCAAAATAGTTCTTGTCATCAATCCAGTCATCAGAGAAATCAAGGTAATGTGACTAACGGTACTCTCAAATGTTACTATGTGAACACTTGAAGTCTCCAAGACAAAAACGAAAAATTAGGTATCCCAGCAATGAGTGATAGTATCGACATATGAGCAATCACGTAACCGTGAATGAAATTGAGCAGCAGACATTACTTAGGCGAATTTCACTCCCCTGTTACTCACTATTTCACAAAGATAGACAGGGCCAAGAGGGCGGAGGAGTGCTGTTTCACGTGAAAAGTACTTTGCAAATATTAGAAGTCACTATACACGACATAGTATCAATCCAAGTAGTCGGTAAACATATAAAATTTCAAATCACTCTCGTCTATCGTCCCCAAAAAACAAGGTTACAGATGATTTTGATCTTTACAACACCCTTGTCGATGCCGTCACAACACAACACAGTACTGTGCTTGGAGACTTTAATGTTCCTGACATTCATTGAGAAAAGGACGATTGCACTGCCACCGGTCAGCGTCTGATGGATTTTGCAGACGATAATTTCATAACCCAAATAATGAAAACATGTTCAAGAGGTAGCAATATTCTTAATCTCTTATGTAGTGCAAGCCACTCTCATGTCACGAACCACTCGGAACTAGCAGCCACAACTGTATCCGTTTTTTAATAGGTCTCGAGTTGAAATCGTCATAAACGGCGAAAAGTCTCAAACTTAAGATTAGCTAACTTTGATGGCCCAAGAGAGTCAATAGCGTCAGCAAATATAACCCTCGGACAAGATGTCAATCAATCGCTTAACAATTTCTTGACCGCATTTAAAAATATCGAGCATGGGCATATCACGCAGAACTGAAGTCAATCAGCCGAAGTACTGGAAAGGAGAATTGCAGCACCTTCAGTCACGAACGAAAGCAAAGCACTCGAAAAACAGAAACATCCAAATGATGACTGATCAAAAATTGATTACAACATCAGCAGGAGAAATCTCAAGAGGGTCAAGAAGCGTTAAAAGGAAGATTATAAAAAGGAAATTGCCACCAATGCCACAAGCAATCGAAACAAGATTTGTATTTGGTCCTCTCGAGAACGATGTTGGTGAGCTGGAAACGGACCAGACTAACATGAGTGTCCTACTTATTGAATACTTTTGTTCTGTATTTACGTTAAAGAATCAGGATATTCTTAATCCTGATGATATCATAGCGGAATGGCAAATTGAAGCCCTCAGCAAATTTAAGCCAAAGTTATTAAATCTGTAGATAATTTGAAAGTTACAAAATCTCCAGGTCCAGACCAAGATCATCCCAAAATTCTAAAAGAGATTAAAAACGAAATCGCCGAACATTCATCAAACATTCTCACCCAAACTCTCTGAAATGGCACCTCCCCCTCTAAATGAAAAGAGGCCAATGTTCCCCCATGTTGTAAAAGAGGGGACAAAAAGTGTTCCTTCAATTACCGTCCAATGAGTCTCACCTCAGTCACTGGCAAATTGATAGAAAGTTTGATAACGAATGAAATTACACAATTTTTAGAAATCAAACCAATTGATTGGCGACTCACAGCATGGATTTAGACACAACCGTTCCTCTCTGACGAACCTGCATTTTTTTTCCAGAATGTAATGGAAATCGACGACACAAAATCTTCAATCGATATCATTTACCTTAACTTTCAGAAGTCCTTTGATAAAGTCCTCCACAGACATCTAGATAGTAAATTGCACCGCATCGGTATTCGAGGCGAGCTTAACATCTGGATAAAATGCTGGCTTACGAACATACGGCAGCGAGTTGTACGTAACGGAGCTTCTTCCCCCCAGGGTAATGTCACAAGCGGAGTGCCTCAAGGTAACGTGTTAGGCCCAGTTTTCTTTATAATATTCACTAACGATATCGATAGCAACGTACTCTCTAACATTAGCAAGTTTGCAGACGATACCAATATAGCAGAAAAAGTGCAAACTGAACTAGAGTGTCAGCAGATCCAACTAGACTTGAGCAAAATTGTTGATTGGTCAGAAAAGTGGCAAATTATATTTTATGTAGGCAAATGTAAAGTCATGCACATAGGTCCTCACAACTTCGAACACGAATATTCAATGTCCGGAAAGAAACTCGTTCCTGTCACCGAGGAGAGAGATTATAGGTGTCATCGTTTGTAACGACTTTAAAAGTAGAATGCAATGTAAAGACCACAAAATGCTAGGTATGATATCCCGCACTATCTCGTACAAAAACCAAGACAGTATGTTCAAGTTACACAATCCATTTGTTAGACCGCAACTCGAGTAATCCGTTCAAATCTAGTCTTCATACCTTAGAAAAGACGTTATTAAATTAGAGAAGATTCAACGTAGAGCTAACAAAGTAATCCCATTGTTGCGGAATAAATCGAACGAAGACAGGCTACGTGAACTCAGTCTTTATTCGTTCGAGCAACGTCAAGTCAGAGGCAACGTGATTGAACTGTGGATGATTATGGATGGTAAGGAAAACGTCGACCGACCGAGCCTTTTCACTCCAGATATGAACGGAGTGACTAGAAAAATGGAAACAAAATCGTTGGGAAACGTTTCTCACTCGGCATCACGCGCAAATTTTTCACGTACAGAATTGTCGAAGGATGGAACAAACATCCAGCAAAGGTTGTAAACAGCAATTCAGTCAAAATGCTTAGGTCGTGGCTTGATATGTTCTTCATAAATGTCCGATAAATAGCTAAGCCGTTCCCTAACTTCATGTTATAAAAACAGAAATTGCACATGAAGCTATCTTAGACGATCTACTTCAGAACTATTCCTCTTGCTTTCAAAAAGCAACCTTGTTTGGGCCAATAGGCCTGTTGTTGTCATCCTACACTTGTAAACACCTGTAAGCCCGGTGGCGAACACTGGAACCAGCGGTCCCCCTCTTTTGGGGCCTGTTTCTCTGTAGTACGACACAATGCGATTGATGCACCCTCTCCTGGCCTACATTTTTGACAAGAATGGACAGGACACATCCTTAACAGCTTCAAATCCCCAGTGCCCGACGTCACTTGTCTGCCACAGGTACTGTGCCGGTGCCGTGATGGCATCATCACGACGTGTTGGTGTTGTTGGGTGAGTGCCGTGCTCGTTAGAATTGACCCTGCAAAAAAATCATTGCAGCGCATGGGATCTCATTCACTGTATAATAAAGAAGACGGTAGCCCCAGTGGGGAGCCCGCTGAGCCTTACTTGCTCAACATCTTGGACAGAGGCAGTAGCAGCAAATATAGCAGTTAGATATCTTCAGCTGACGAGAGATCTAACTGCTATATTTGGTACCGTAAAGCTCCTCCCAGTATGTCTTCCTGCTCCTTCACTATACTGTCTACCTTCTTCAATATACCGTCTGCCTACCTGCTCCTTTACTATATACCGTCTGCCTACCTGCTCCTTCACTATAGCGTCTGCCAACTTGCTCCTTTACTATACCTTGTGCCTACCTGCTTCTTTACTATAGCGTCTGCCTACCTGCTCATTTACTGTACCGTCTGTCTACCTGCTCATTTACTTTACCGTCTGCCTACCTGCTCATATACCATAGCACAGTCTTAGTAGGCTTTTAGAGACGAGACTTTATTTATTTAGGGGCCTTATAATCCGCAATGCGATTTATTGTTTATAAAAAAATCATGTTTTTATTTTTCGAGTTCAAAATCTTATGTCCCAAATAGCAAATCTGATTTGCATTCCAGATTATTTGGGATTTGTAGTGTGAATTATTTGCTACTTTCATTTCTCATCGTGAGGAATTTACAATTCTAATTTTGAAATATTTGTATTCCCGATTGGCTATCGTGAGTGTGCGGGATTTGCATTCCTGATTGTTGTCAACAAAATCATTCAGAGGGATTTGTCTTCCTGAAAAAATCGTACAATCTTAATTTTCCTGTACTAGTCATTTTCTGCAATGTGGTATAATATAGTGAAAATTAACTACATATGCACAATTTAGGATATAAATATCAAATCACGCCATGGACGCAATCAATATTTCAAAGGTTCCCTTTATATTGATTGAGGCAGAAACAGTTTGGTTTGCATATTGCTTTGTTCTCATTTCAGACCCAATTCAAAAGCTAGCATCGCTCATCATCACGAGATTATCGGCCTCTATTGAAAGGTCGCATTTGCAAAAAGCCGCTTTTTTAAATTTTATATAAACTTTCCTCAAGTTCCTGAGAACGATCCTTCAAAGCTATCAGCGTGTGAAATAGAAGACAGAAATTTATTTTGAACTCATAATGCTTCGACTCTCCTTAGAATCAGGCACGACGTCGTACGAGGAACATCGACATCATACTTTTATTTTCCCTTGATTTTTTTTTCCATAATAACTTCATCAATTTCCGGCTATTAGTTTTCAGGCGCATCGTCCCGCCACTTCGTTGTAAGATTCCTCTCACAGGAAGAGGGGGAGGGAAGCTATTCACCCACCCACCCAAGAAAACCTTCTCCACCTCCTCCTCCTCCTCCTCCTCCCTTAGATCGGCCGCGGTAAGTAATGGCTCAGGAGATCGCGAAGGCGGCGGCCATCTTGTCAGGCGATAAAGATGACACGCGCTGAGATTAAAAGCTAATGACGATCAAAAAAGTGAGTAGAAACGCTCGAAAATAGATTAGAGATGATCAGAGACGCGGATATAGACGATCAAAGACAAGGGTATAGATCGGGTTTGCACGGCTAACCGCTCGTGGCCTGTCTGGCTCGTGGGGGCCATCAAATTTGCTTTCCTTGATGCTCTAAAACAAATCATACAGATAAAGACGCAAGGTCGAATCCCCCAGAAAAGAGTGGTAAATGACAAACCGCCACACAACGCTCATCAAACACTCCACACGTACCAAAATTTAACCTCTATGTGCTAAGTGGCCGGCCAGGAGCCCAACACGAACTTTGGGTCAGGAGCGAGATTCGGGATCAGGGTCAACAGCATGGCCCAAAAAGCTTTTCCTGGGTAGCCCATGCTGCGTCATAGTTGCTGGCCCTTCCCCCTTCAACGTCCATCCCGTTTCTCAACGGAACAACCCCATCCATTCCGAATGATACTCCACTCAGTCCTATCCATTGCACGTTCACCCGCTGCCTCCACATTATGGCATCCTGTCCCAAATGTCTGCCTACCGCTATCCGTTCACCCACACCTCAGCCTTCCTGAAAGTCTAAGTGTGGGTGTGGGTTATGGACGAATGACCTCGTTTGAACTGCTATTTAATAATTACACTGCTTTGCATGAGCCCGTGTGTTTGCCAAAAGTGATTAGCTTCTTTCCCGGAAAAAAAGGATCATGAGTAGTAGCTTTGTAGCGTGAAAGGGAACTTAAAAAAACTCATAGAGCGGCGCGAGTGCGTGCAGTAAAGGTATCATATTGACTGCCACTTGATGACTTAAAGGACATGGTAGTGCAAACTGTCCTATTTCTGTGTCCATAAGATAGTTGCGAATTATCAATGTGTATTTTTTTTTAATTCAGAGGGGGGGAGGGTTAGACTGGAGAATCGTTGAGGTTATCACAGGAGGGTGGAAACAGAGGCACATGCGTAGGTTGTGGGTTTCTTGGTATGACGGGTTATGACTAGTTTATTAAGTTGAAAGGCCAGAGTTAAGACACATTCCTAGAGTTTTGTGAGACGTTCATCGATTGTAAAGGAAGCTGTGTTGCAATTTCCGTTGGCAGGCTGACAAGGCCAGTCACTTTATTTAGGTTACTGGATTTTCTGTAACTTCCATGATGCGATCATTGGTTCCGGCATCTCCAGCCGAGATGAAGTTATCTGGCGTCAAAAACATTTTGAAGAAGTTTGACTGAATGCTTTTGGAATCTTGTCTGTTTGCACTGTGAAGGGGTTGCTAGCCCAGCTCCGTTGATATTTGTTCTTGCCCATCATCGGATCTATGTTTTTCGCTAAGAGTCTGGGTGACAGATGGCAGAATTGACCTTTGTGATGATTTGGTAGCTTCCAATACCTGCAATATTACTCAGGTTGCCTCATCACCAGCCTTTCACATTTACGTTAGACCAATATATATATGTATATAAATATATATA
>SDVV010020704.1:0-13270 GCA_016164225.1 Gammarus roeselii | reverse complement strand
AGCTATCAATTATCTCCACGTATGGTCTTTTCAGACTTTTCTCGAACCTTGGTACCACCCCTTATATCCGTCGTCTAAAACCTTCTCCGCTGCAGGTGAGATGGGCCACAGTGTTCATCACCACCTATTATTGTCATACTATTTTTTCCTCGCACTTACTTTTCTCCATCATCCGTCGTCTGAAACCTTCTCCCGCTGCAGGTCAACCACCGTACAGTTGTCGTCTCCACGTATGGTATCATTAGTCATCCCGTAAATCTACCACCCTGTCCCCATCATCAAAAACCTCATCTTGCTGCAGGTCAGCCGGTCCACAGTGTGGCCTACAACGGCATCAACGGGGTGATCTACAACAACACCATCTTGGCGACCGGCTGCTTCACCGCAAGGGAGCTCTGGAGACTGAGCAAAAGTGAGGCAGATAACGACGTGCTGCACAGATACAGCCCTATAGATCCTTACACGATTCGAAGTTACTCAGAACGGAGTGAGTAATGAGTTGTGCCGGGCCACCTCTTTTTTTAAGAGTGCATTGGTTGCTTTAGAGTCCATGTTTAGAGAGCATTGCACAAGCGGCATTTGTATTGGTATGGATGGTTAGTGGTTACTCAGAACAGAGTGAGTGAAGAGATATGTCGGGCAACCTTGTCTTAAGCGTGCTTTGAAGCTTATGAGTCTATGTTGTATAAGCTGTGCGAGAATTGCACATGTGTGATTCTGTATTTGTGTGGATAGTTGCTCAGGATGTAGTGAGTAATGTATGTGTGTGCAACCAGTCTTTGCCAGAATGTGTTTCCCATGGAAAAATTAGCATGATTTAACCAATATTTGAGGTGTGTAACGAATGAGTGAATGTTCAAAAACTCGAAAGGAAACGACGTGTATAGCAAAATTTAATTCATTAAGGATTACAAATTTGGGAAGGAACATGCGAAATATTCTTCCTGTACGGTTTCAGAGTTCGTTTTAGCTTTTTCGTAAACGAATTTGAACACAGTTTTCCCAGAAAGGTAGCACTGGTGATGGTGTTTGATGGCAACCATCTCAGGCGGTCACTACGTCTTCAGAGACCAAATGCCTTGATCTGTCATACCTGCTTCTTGGAAAACACGTTGAAGCCAATGGCAGCCCACGTGTGTCTTTTGAGAGTTTTGTCACTGTATTGGTTTCTGACTGGTCAAACTGGCAGGAATTGTATCCTACATGGCATAAAAACGCAGTTAAGTTTCCTTATGCTGGATGCTGAGGCCACGGGGGTTGTTGAGGCTACGGAGTGTAACTTCTGCAGTCACTACCGTAATTACGTTAATTTTGAACTCGAATTATATCTGGATATGAGATGAGTAATTGATTGCGCTGATTTTGCATGAGATAGCGACGGCTTACGTCCCTCTCCAATAGCCGACTGCACAGTCTACGGATCTATGCTTGCCATCATTGGCAGTGAGAGTGTACTGGTGGAAATAACTTCCCAAAAATGACTGTTGTTCTGATCAAACAGAGTTTGGTTTGGTGACTAACATGATAGATGCTCATTAAGACCACCCCTAGGCATCTGTTAGGTTCACGGGCCGCACGGAATCACAGCCCTACCGGGGGTAGGGGGTAGGGCCCTTCAGATTCCCCTCTTCACTCTTCACTATCTCTCCTTTTCTCCCCCATCATGATTTGATTAATTTTTATTTACCTCATTTGCATCTTATGTTTAGTTTAAGTTTCCTTTACCTTGTCTCAGACTCCTTCTTAACAACTCTCATAATAGTCGTTTCACACACATACACACGCACGCACAGACACGCACACGCAAACATACTTATACCGGTTCTAACTATTCTTCTTTCGTACGGCAAATAACGGCCAAGTTGCTCTCTTTCTTTCATGCAACCTTTTTCTACGACTATTCCTTCTTCTTCTTCCCATTCTTGCTATTCTCATGCGTGAAATTCCCTACACCTAGTGTAGATCTCATGCATGGGATCCCCGTTTTCTGCCTCTTCTTCATCTTCCCCCTCAGCAGGTGATGGAGCGCGTAGCCCGGCACCTTGAGGACTACTGCGGATCCTTGGGGCTCTGAAGCAGGGTAGGTAGTGTGTTATTCCTCCTTACTGCCATCCGGGGAGTGCTGGGATCATATGGCCTCAGCACCTTAAGAGTTCCTGTACATCCTGTGGCACCCGTACATACCATAGACGTTCGCCGCGTAAAGGACTTTGCTTTGCGCAGTAGTAAACCTAACTCGAACATTAAAAGAAGAATAAAAACAAAGACTAACATGATGCAGCACTGTTTGCTGGTTGGACATTCGGCGCCAGAAGGACGATGACTCCAGTGCGCTAGGAAGTCTTGTCATTCCAATCTAATCTGCTTTTTAAGAAATTATTACTCCAGCACTTCATCTATGTGATTTCCTGGTGAAAAGAATGGTCTCATTTAGAACTAAGCTCGTAACCTCTTTCTCCCTATTCTATCTCTTCTATTAAAATAATAAGAGCAATCTTCCAAATCTTCTCCGTGATCTTCTTTCTAGATAAACGAAGCCTGATTAATGATCTCCTGATTGAATAAAATTTGCAATGGATCTTATGTGGAGAATGATTGGAGTTGAATGGAAATTTAATTCACTGCTATCTATCCATTTTAGGGAGAATAAGAATTCAAATCAAGTTATCCTACAATCCCAGTATGTATGCTGTGCAGTGTGCCCTTGTGGGTGGGGGTAATGAATAGCGCTGAGTTTAGCCCATAATTAATCTACTTTAATTTAAAATTTGTGATTGCTAAATTCAAAATTTGTTCTGTGGTATGTGTTTTTTTTGTTGACCTTGTAATTGGATACACGTTTCAATCTCTAATCTTCCTCATTTCTCATTTATATTATGTTGACATGTGGGGTTTTTACTAGTAAGTGAAATTAAGAAGCACCATTTGATTACTGTAGACTTCTTCAGTCATATTGGTGGTGGTTGTTGACGGATATTCATCTGCAATCCACCATCTCTTGGCTTCTGGCGATTTGGTGTCGACCATGGGTGGGTTTTTAGTCATTTTGTTTCGTTAACGGCGTATATATGTTGAGTCCGATCAACAAACTAATATTAAGTGTTGCAAATCCAGCTCACTTTCTAACTGGATCATTTACTTTGCAAGCTGTGGTATTACATATCAGTTAATCCAGGGTGTTTCGTGCCCGTAACATTGTAACAGCGTTGGAGAAATTCTTAAGGTCTCTTTTAAGTATGTCGACTGTCAATAGCCTTCCAACAGATGTTATCATAAATTATAACATTTAAGCGTTACTTTCCAGAAATTTGATTGACTCCAAAAATCATGTATCGATGTATCGAAGACTATTTTGAAGAATCCGCCTCGTCACGCTGACGGGACCACTGTCTTTCCGACCATTATTTCGTTCGTTTTAGTGTGGCATCTGAGAAGTTTTGATAAGCAATTGAATATTAAATTGTTTGTTTGGTAGCACTGGCTGTAGAGTCACCCTTTTGTGATACAACAAAATGTGTTGGGAACATGTTTAACTCTTTAATGGGTGAGGGGTTCATCAGAGATGAATGACATCGTCTGGTGATGGACAAAAAGGTCCTAATAGACCACACGCTAGCGGGTTAATACGTACGGTGTCAGAAGGACATTAACTCAAGTGCACTGGAAAGGCTTGCCACTCTAAACCAATCTAGCGGGTTAATAGCAGGGGCATATTTAACTTCCTATGAGCTAATACCAAAACCAAAACTAATAAACGATGGTGTGTGTTAGCGCTAGAGAAGAGTGTCTTGCCGGCGGTTACTCCTCTACTGAGGGATTCGTCCTCCGTTTGTGGCGCCTGGGTCTGTGGGTGTGAGCCCTTCTATAACAACGTAAATGTGAGGACTGTGCGGTGTGTCACGCCGTTGGCCACTCCTCCTCTCTTTGGAAGTAGCAGGACTTGCTTCTCCATCGTCTTTGTCTGTTGGTGTGAGCCCATCTAAAACAATGTGTAAATTCTACCATTAGAAATGAATCAATTGCCGTTATGACCATTAATTTACTAGCGTGTTGCTCAATATTTTTTGCTTTATATTCATATCTATAAGTTTAGCTGGATAGAATTCGTGTCTCTGAAACATTACTCGTATAACTGCATTAAAATGGGCCTGAGCAAACACTTCTCATGGGCGAGAGTTAACACTGTATCTCTTAGATGAATATATTTACTCATTCCCTGAAGATGGTGTTGCTTCAAGCACGGGCAGAAGGCAGCAGTTGTCGTAATCCCGTAACTGTGCTACACCATTCTATTGCTCGTCCAAAAAGTCCAAGATAATCAATCATGCTTCAGGAATTATACAATCATTCTTGAATGTTCTTTATGAACAGCCATGGGAATACCACTTCGTTCAATATTTAAAGGAATGGGTGATTTCAGAGAGGAGCGGATAGAGGTACATTCATCTTCTTACTAACTTTATTATCAGGTGTTTTTATAAAGGGACTTTTTTCTACCTGAGCTTCCAATTGCAATTCCAGTTTCAATTCAATTTTGAACTGAACGTGTGCTTCTATATTGTAATGTATGCATTTAGCTTGTAAAACCCCTCCCCATTCTCTTCCGTATTCCTCCCTATTCTCTTCCGGATACACATACTATGTTCTGAGCTGAGAAGTAACGTATAGGATAGGTTGACCTTTAACAACCTCAACCCGTTTTCTTTCGAAGGTCCGTGAGGTGAATGACTCCTGCTCGATGTTCGTTGAACGTCCACTTATGAGTTTTGTGTTCTGCCAAACCTTCTCAGAAAGAACATTATTGTTGAACTGATTAAGTAACAATGGGATCTTTGTTTGCAGAAGGTGATGGACGGATATCTTTAAGAGAATACCCTTCCGTTTGAATAATTAAGTGTTAAACTACGACAAGTGATGAGTCTCCTCAGAGACGGTTGAGATATCTCCAGAAGGAGAGCGCTTTTTCTACCTAATTAAGTACGTCAAAAGATGTCTGTTTTCAGTGATGATCCAGGTACCTCCGCGATTTGGATGCTCTCGCTTGCATATGTAGTTCATTAAATGATGTGTATTTTCAGAAATGGTCTGCTGATAGCGTACCCATCACTGTGTTTTACAGCCCCCATCCTGTCGCTAGGGTCTGCTTCAGTCACCTCGCCGGGCCTACCCCCTTCCATCAAGATGGAGTCGGCTACCACCTATTACACCACGTACACCACTACCTCACCGGAGCACCACCTCCTGCCACCCGCTTATAGTGAGTCATTGCTCCTGTCCCATGTTGTCGCAAAAGTTTTGCAGATTTTCGTTGCATTTCATAGATGAAATGTTTCTCCACCTGAATAGTAGAATGAAGTTTTCCACCACCCATGGTAAGTTTTTGCGAACAACGAATTCTTCGCCAGCCTGAAGTGCGGAACGCGGTAATTCTATATTAGCCTTGACTAGGAATTTCGAACGATAACAACTATTGCTATCCGCCCATGGTGGGTCTTGCTAGTCGAAGAATGCAGTCTCCGCCTGGTGGTTTCGCCTCAACGATGCCAGTGTCGACAACCGACAAATATGACAAGCACGAGTCAGCCATGCATGATGGGCTCAGAAGAATACCAAATATTTGATGGGAGTAGAACTTCTTGTTCACTGAGGAATTAGAAATGTAACGGTTAATTGCTAGCTGCACGGTCGGGATCCCAACATCATCATCGTTACTGGACTGCCTGTGCGGGATCATTTCCACAGATACACGCAACAAAGTTTTTAGGTGCTATACCCCCATCAACTATTGACTCTTTCTGACTTACCTAAGAGTAGTGTTGAAGACCGTGGTTTGGTAAACAAAGATGTCGGAGCAAGATTACTGTAGCACTTGCGGCGGCTTCTTGATGACTTCAATCCACTCTGAGTCTCGAGAGATTTTTCCAAAGATTCTCGTTGCAACATTCGCAAGGTTTAGTAAATGGATCATCGGGATTGACTTTCCAACATTCATGCTGTATTTCCTTTCGTCAGTGCTACACAGCTCCTCATCAGGTTCATATTCATTTCCTGGATGGGATTTCTCCTTAAGGAGGATATAGAGGCTGAGCCTGCGTTGCTGCTGTTGTGGGGCGGACCTTACCAATGCCTTAAACATAGAACGCTCAGCACCTTTCTTATATTTAATGTAATACCTAAAAGTGAATTCGAAGAATAAAAAAAAAATGGTACCGGGATTGACTTTTCCACCGCTCATTTATAACTGACGGTCTACCATCTTCCCGTTGAACTCATGCCGGTCTAATACATTGAATGTCGTGCACAAGATGTATGGATCGTAGCCACTACATTTTGGTCGTGCCTGCATGGGATCTGCATAACTGATGCTCCTAATTTTGTCTATGGTCTTCGAAGATCTACACGACCTCAAGTAGCTGAGGATTCATCTTTCGTCGCCCGCCCCACACGCACCTTAACTCTTTTCTGTGCGAATAACCTGCTAGGAACTTTATGCCGCCTTTCACCGGACAATTTTACTTATCTCTGGGGAACCGAACTGTCAGCAAGTGAGTTATGCCGCATCTTGTGATCCCTTCACATGCTTGTGTAGGTATTACGGGGCTTGTGCCGACAAGTGAGTTATGCCGCATCTTGTGATCCCTTCACATGCTCGTGTAGGAATTGCGGGGCTTGTGCCGACGACAGAGAGTCCTTGAGCGTTCCCGAGCCAACGCGATAATGTCTACAATGTTTCATGATGTTGCTTGGCAAATGTGGTGTATGTGGTTTGTGTTCCTGGTAATGCCCTTAAAGTGTTTCTTACAAGTGTTTTGTAGTTGTCTCGTTGATCCATCATTTATTTCATGTCATCAGAGGTGCACCAGAGTTCACAGCTTTCATTTTATCGCTCTGTACTTTGAGTGAACATGTTGTTCAATTTTGGTTGGTCGCATCTATGAACAAAATTATTTATAAATATCACCCAGAAATCGTCGTTTCCTAAGCTCTTGAGTCCTTGTCTGACCAAAGAGAGCAAATGTAATCTATTGCCCAATTTCTTAGGAGAGAACATTTCACGATTTTGATAGGAACTTCAAATTGATATTTTCTCGTTCTTTGTGGACAAAACGACTAGCAAACAGATTGGAAATAGTTTAGACGTACGACCGACCCACTCGCCACTATTCAATACTCACTACAACCCGCATCCAGCTGGTTCTACCGACTAGCAGTGTAGAGAGCCACTGGCACTGGCATTCGTGGGCACTGACATTCCCCTTAGGCAACAGTTCATCCCCACACTTTTCTCCAGATAGTAATTAAAACTTTGCTCCGCAAAATATCATGGATTATTTCTGACGGTGTTAGCTGCTCCAGAGTTTTTAAGTGGATTAAATTCTACCGACATAAAATACCTTCTGAATTCCGGTAGCGCAAAATATTGTGCACCGTCAAATCAAGCAATAATTTCAAGAAAAATAATCAGCAAGGTATCACCTACGGCAAGGAAAAGAAATACATTAACAATTAATACGTTATCGATTTAGGTTTAACAAAAACTTGTTATCAATTGTTTTCAAGATGTGCATTTCAATTTCATAAGAAAGGTCTTGTAGAATCATGTACGAGCAATACCGTATTATAAATCTATATAACATCGACATATGAAGTAAAAAGTAACGTTTGTTTCTCCATTAACGGATAACCGTTACCGAGTTTTCTTTGGTTTTCGTGTGTGTTACGCACATAAAACATCTTGTATTCCAATATTACCGGTTGAATAGCTTCGACGAGTATAATCGTTCAATACTTATGTTTCGAACAACAATGTTGCATAGGAATGTTCCGATTAAAAATGCTGGAAGCGAATGTTTTGAATAGCATTGTTGAATACGAATATTTCGAATAGTCGAGTGTTTCTAAACAGATAGGGATCTAAATAGTTCTTATAGAGGGAGCTATTTTGAGTAATGGAAGCCCCTATTGGTGTACATCAATATTGTGTAGCAGTTTTTAGAAATGTTTTCTACCGAATACAGTTCTGCTTCTGTTAACTACTCCAACTGTTTGGTTGTTGATTGAAAAAAGATTTTCGGTATTATACATTAAAAAGAAGTTTTCAAAAATTTAAATGAGAGTCTTACAGTTATTACAATGTAATTACTCATGTCTCCAAATAAGAGGTTTTAAAATGATCGAATGTAGTCGAATTTATTTTATTTTATTGAGGTTTCGTTCACGTAATCGAATGTTGCTTCACCGCAGCATATTACCTTCAATGACGATAGTCAATATTACCCTAACATATTGTAATTGATTATATTAAAAGCGACAGATTATTTCCTAATACATGTAGTCATTTCTAGTCAGGGCTTTAGTAGGAGTTCATCTACGCATGTGACGTAAATTGTACGTAATATGCTTTCACAGTTCTCTTTGTGTACCGCTGGTGTGTGACGTGAAGTATACGTAATATGCAATTACAGTTCTCTTTGTACGCCACTGGTGTGTGACGTGAAGTCTGCGTAATATGCAATTACAGTTCTCTTTGTACGCCACTGGTGTGTGACGTGAAGTCTACGTAATATGCAATTACAGTTCTCTTTGTACGCCACTGGTGTGTGACGTGAAGTCTACGTAATATGCCATTTCAGTTCTCTTTATTTGCCGTTGGTGTGTGACGTGAAGTGCCGCTGGTTATGTGATGATTTCATTACTTCTTGATCCTGACGTGCCTCAGGCCCGCCTCTGGAACCTCGTTTGAAGCGCTTACGTCGTCTCAGCGGGGGCGATGACGACGTCACCAACGATGACGTCGATAATGACGTCGAGCGAGTGGAACTGACGGCGGCTGCGGCAGCTGCGGCAGCGGCCTACTACTCAACACAGACGTCGAGTTGGCACTCAGACCTCGATCACGGTGAGGGTTTTCAGCAAAACCAACAATTTTGTTCAAGTCCTATTGGATCTGCTGACACTCAAGTTCTGTTCCCTTTCTTTCCATGCTCAGTGTCACCTGCACCCTTGTTTATATTCAAAAACACGTTCTTATTGAGATCGTTTCGGATTATTATGAAAAAAGGAATGGACCTAAAACAGATCCTGGAGGCACGCTGCTTCTTACATTACCTCAAGAAGAGAAGGCTCCGTTAAGTACGGCTCGCGGCCGTTTATCCGTGAGCCAGCTTTGTATCCAGGTTTTCAACTCGTCTCGAATACCGTTTCTGTGTAATTCACTAAGTAAACGTATGCCACGGACTTGATTGAAAGCTTTTTGGTTTTCAAGGTATATGAGGTCGATGAGATATTTTGCGCCGTAAATTTTAATCATTTTCTTGTAAAAATGCATCAGGTTGAAGTCAGGCAGGAATGCTGGGGACTATCGTTCTTGGCTGGCATGTTTGTTTCTAGGAATTCTGTAGAGGTATCAATAATCTATCTCTCTATCAACTTTCCAATGACCGAAGTGAGACTAATTAGTCAGAAATAGCCGGAGAAATTTCCTGTCCATTTATTTTATTGGAATACCTTTGGCCTCTTTCCATTAATAAAGGCCAGTGTCATTTGTAAGAACTTAGGTAAGAGAAATTGAGAGCGGTTCGGCGATTTCGTTCATAGTCTACTTCAGTATTCTGGGATGAACTCGGTCAGCACCTGGAGATGTATCTATGTATTAAATACTTCTGCAGTAGAAAATATACGGTGTTGAGGGCTTCAAATCGATTTTATGTATAACGTCCTGAGGATTGAGAATCCGCAGCTATATTTGAACTTTCTTTAGATTTTCTCTGCTGATTTTTTTGTGGCTTCATCATATTGGTGTTTGTGAGGTTCCGAGCGCTGTGCTTTCTTTTGCGACGGAAGGAACTGTAGTTCTCCTCTCCAGTACTTAGGCTGATTTACTGATGATCGCCGCTTTTTTTCGCTTGACACTATCAAGTTCAGTGTTTTTATGTGTAGTTAAAAACTTTCACAATTGATTGACGACACGTGCGAAGGTTAAATTCGCCGACACTGATGTCTCTTACAGGTCATCAGCGATAGCTAATCTAAAATTAGGGACCTCATCGTGACTTATTGATGTTCTCAATGTGAGCTCGTCAAAAAATAGGCGCTGTTCTGGACGGTAGCTCCGAGTGGTTCACCCATTTCGACGTTCGTGACTTGAGAGCCGCTAGCACAAAATATAAGATCAAGAATATTGCTGCCCCTTGTAGGCGTCTTCTCCATTTGGGTGATGAACTATCGACAGTATAATCAAGCAGGTGTTGAGCTGTGGCAGTAAATTCGTCAGCACCCCGAAAATGTCCGGAATATTGAAGTCTTCGAACACAATGCGGTTTTATGTTTTGAGAACATCGAAGAGGTCGAAATCATCTGCAACAGTGCTCTGTGGTGAGCGATGGACGAGGGTGATTTGACACTTCGTATGTTAGCCGACTCTGTTTTGTCTGCTGCTAAGAATAGTTACTTCTATTTTTGGTAAATATGTTTCCACAAGAACGATACCCTCTCGGTTTAATATATTTTTG
Organism: Gammarus roeselii; assembly: GCA_016164225.1. NCBI lineage: Eukaryota > Metazoa > Arthropoda > Malacostraca > Amphipoda > Gammaridae > Gammarus > Gammarus roeselii. The sequence continues at coordinate 2,759 of SDVV010020704.1, read as the reverse complement.
TGAAATAGTGAGTAATACGGGAGAGTGAATTCACCTGGATAATTTCTAGTACTCAATTTAATCTACGATTCTGTGATAGCTTTTATGCCGATCTTCTCATTCATTACACGAATATCATATTTGTCGACTTTGTCTCAGACTCCTACCTTTTACATGTCAAAATTTGAGTGTACCGGCAGTCCTATTCACTCTAATTTCTTTACATGCGTTGAGTCTATCTTTTTCCTATCACACGGATTCTTCTTGTGGAGCAGCGACCTGCTTGTATCTAATTTTTCGTATTTTTTGCAAATGTTTGGGATGAACGCTATCAACGGTTTGGGATCCGTTGTTAGTTTGGACCCGCTTGTATCGTTTGAAGTATTATCTTATAAAATACGATTTCAAGATTGGAGTTTGCTCGTGGCGCTGGGATCAAATACTGTGTGTTCCGCCTTCCAAGTTTCTGTCCACGAAATGGGTTTATTGAGGCCTTGCTTACGTAATTATCCTCGGTTTGAACCGTCGCTCTTTTTTATACTATACTCGCAAGGTTAACAAAATGTAGAGTTTTATAAACTAAATTATGCTGCAAGAACTCCTTTGTACTGATTTGGCTTGAATTGGTGGAATATGATTTTATAATCACCATGAGAGAGTTGTGTCCGGAGTCCTTGCTAGTGTCATTGTTTTGAACTTGCATTCCTTCAGATACGTGCGCGCTATAGATTTTGAAACGAAGCCAGATAAGACTGTAACATATGATCATTTATTAATTTTTGTTCAGTTGTTGACTTTTGTCTGTAGGTATAATGTAGAACCCATATCTCGTTCCAATCGGTATGAATCAATTGGAAAGGGAGTGTGCCAACCACACTTCCTTTCCGCAGTTTAAATTGAAAAGATTTTGCGACTGCAAATTCATTTGAATACGAAAGCTTTTCGTTGTATACTTCGGTAGGTATATATTTTTTTTTAATAAACGTTGGCTGGAACACCATGCCTTTTGGTGTTCCCGACGCCATCTCACCATCTGTTGTTGTCCTCAGGTGGCGTGGTGGTGGGAGGTGGGCGGGTGCTGCCCCCTCTGGCTAGGACGCCATCTGCCGAGAGCCCTCCGCAACACAGGGAAGGTGAGTCCCGTAAGTGCACTTAATGAATATCATTACAGCTGTTTCCCGCTTATGTTAACATGCAATTTGTGATAAATTGTAGGAATACCATGGCAAATTGTAGGAATAACCCTGTTTTACGATAGGTTTTTTAAACCAAACCATAAAATTGTTTCTCTAGATTGATTTTTTTCGAGATGCAAATGAACTTATATATATTACATCTATGGATACAAGTTATTATAACTCATAATCGCTGTCGATGTTTCTTTGGCTACTGCTCTTATACCATAAAATACTTACGTCGGGCCCAAGAAACTTTGTAACCCAAAGGCAAATTTCGTTCCAGTATTCTGTCTGCATTCATGTTCAAGATGGGACAAATAGTAAAATTATTCAATAATTTTTTATTTCTGAAGTTATTGATCTCTTTTGCTACTAATCTAAAACTATCGTTACTTAACCTCAACTTTGTTGCTGTTAACTTCAATGTTTCACTCCTGCTCCTCAGTATTTCCCATCGTACTTCAATATTTCACCACTTTACCTCGTCATTTAACTACCTAACCTCAGAATACCACTACTTTACCTTGACAGTTAACTACCGTACCTCAGTACTTCTCTACATTACCTCGATATTTAACCATCGCACGTCAGTATTTGACTACTTTACCTTGACATTTAGCTATCGTACCTTAGTATTTTCTTACTGAATCTCAGATTTTGTTGCTTATCCGCAATATTTCGTTATCGCACCTTTTTTTTTGCTACTGTACCTCAGTATATCGCTATTCGACTTCGACAGTTGGCTATTGTGCCTCAGTTATTTCCTTACTATGTCTCAATATTTCTTCACTCATTATTTCCTGATCGTACTTCAGATTTGTCTTTGTGTATTTCTGCACTTCACCACTTCACCTCTGCTCCTCTGCTCTGATCCATTGCACTGCCATGCTGCCCTCTGTCATGACTCTACAAACTCGTACCATCAACAGTATTTATTGTTACCCATGACTCACCGAACTCGTGCCACCAACAGTATTTAATGTTACCCATGACTCTACAAACTCGTGCCATGAACAATATTTAATGTTACCCATGACTCTACAAACTCGTGCCATAAACAGTATTTAATGTTACCCATGACTCTACAAACTCGTGCCATCAATAGTATTTAATGTTACCCATGACTCTACAAACTCGTGTCATGAACAGTATTCAATGTTACCCGTCAGCTCTGCATGCGTCCTTGCCGAGTTCTGTTATAGCGCTTAGCGTTTATTGCATGTGATCTGGCTGACCACTGACAACACACTGCACTCGTCTAGTTTGTCTAGTAACGTTGCGTTTATTGCATGTGATCTGGCTGACCACTGACAACACACTGCACTCGTCTAGTTTGTCTAGTAACGTTGCGTTTATTGCATGTGATCTGGCTGACCACTGACAACACACTGCACTCGTCTAGCTTGTCTAGTAACGTTGCGTTTATTGCATGTGATCTGGCTGACCACTGACAACACACTGCACTCGTCTAGTTTGTCTAGTAACGTTGCGTTTATTGCATGTGATCTGGCTGACCACTGACAACACACTGCACTCGTCTAGTTTGTCTAGTAACGTTGCGTTTATTGCATGTGATCTGGCTGACCACTGACAACACACTGC
>SDVV010020703.1:0-13270 GCA_016164225.1 Gammarus roeselii | reverse complement strand
AAACATCTACTCATTTTACGAAGATATGCATTAACTCTATACTCTCTCGTGCGCGCTAATACGCGAATATGCCACAATTAAAATATGTACTGACTTCATCTTGACAAAGCTAATATTTTCGCGCACGAGGTTGTGTGGACTTACCTAAAACAACGACGGTCGCGCCCTACGGGGGAGCCTATCATGACTCACGTTGAGGCTCTGGTGGAAATGAGGCCCAAATCAATCAATCAATCTATTAAAGATATAGTACTTTGGATCTATCATCGTATCCCAAAAATCCGAAAAAGAGATTTTCTGGGCTTTGCAGAAAGTTGCTAGGCGATTGTTAAGTGAAATCATCCTGTATAACTTATATCTACTTTGGTTCGGATGGGGCAAGATGCCAGTGACATGGAGGTTCACGTGTGAGGGTTGGATGTTGTTTAGCATAGCTTGATGTCATTTCAGATTTGGATGGCTTATTTCCTTGTAACTTTGCGCTCGTTTTGTGTAATTGTTATTTCTTTTTTGGTCCATGTATACTTCGCAGTTGCGGTCGCCTGCCTCATGGAAGCATGAGCAGTGGTAGCAATTAGGGAGGTGGGCTGTGTAGTCTTTTCTATCGTGCTCGCCGACGCACCTCTTATAACGTTGGGGAGTATGCGGCTGGCAGTATTTGATGACGGGGCTGTATATAAAACATTTTTTGCACATTGGAGGCCATGCTGCAGCAGGGTAGGTCATGGTTCTTCCTGGTTCACCCGGGATAACTATGAATTCCGGTGCGTCGTATCCTGGGAAGGTAATTTGGTATGCCGTAGAACGTGCGTTACGTGATTTTATCCATGTTGCCAGACAGACTCTGGTAACTCCGTAATCCTCAGCCAGACCGTCTGCAAAAGCACTGAGGTCGGCTCTAGATGTGTAACGATAGGCGTATATAATTCGTTTGGTATCGCTGAAGGACGGATGTATTTCAACAGTAACTTTGAGTTTTTTTGGGGTGGGCAATCATTCATATAGCGTTACTTTGTTCAGGTCTTACGACAAGGGCCAGACACTTCTTTCCCTGTCGTTGGATTTCTGTCGGGTTTCCCCCTAGTTGTTGCAAGAGTAACTTCATCATTTTAGATAGATTTGTTAAAAAGGCAACTTTGCTTGCACCGCTATGTTTGGGCGTTATGAGGAAGTGAGTGGGAAATGGTGCCGGTCTTTTTTCCTGGGTAAGAGGGTCATCTTGGGCAAAACGCATCGAACCATGGCCCATCGTCGCCCGACCCTGTGGTCTATTTGGTATTGGAGGATATTTCTCTCCATCTCATCCTCTGGGCAATCTCTATGTCCGGTAGGGTGGCCGTTTATTTTGCAGTAAAGGCCGTGCGGTTCTTCGGACTGGCACGAATGAAGATCTTGGGAGCAGTGTGAACATCTTTGCTTATCATTACAGTTTTCGCTCGTATTTCCGTATTTCTGGCATTTATAACATCGCATCCGACGTTTCTAACGTGGTGTGACCTTGGTTTTGGCGGCGCAGAAGGGAATGTCTAGGTATTTAGGTGGAGTTGGGCTGTTGAATTTCAGTATCAGGACTGTGGTAGTGTCTCTTCATGGTGAGATATTTGGTGCTATTTTTGCTTCGACCACGCAATCCTCGTATTGAACGAATCCAGTGATGTACTCCTCAATTTCCTTCTTCAGGATATATTCAACGTAAATCAAACCTGAACTTGTAGAGAAAAAGGGGTGTGGTACGATTGTGCATGGTTTTTGACATAGTCTAGTTTTTGAAAGAATTTTGTAACTTTGAAGTTTCGTGTCTACTCTGATGGCAAGCCTTTGCCGCCGCTGATGACGACGCTGAGGACTGGACGGCCAGTGAAGGAGCCCAGCTTTTTGTGAACAGGTTGTGTTCATTTAATGGCGTGTACTGCTTCTTCCTTGAAGCCCTCAAATCACGGTTGGTTTTTTTTTGGGGCGGAGAGTTGTTGCGGTTGTCATCGGATATGGAGTTTGTGGACTTGATGGAATATAGCATTAACACGACACTCGAGTCTCGTTAGACGGTTGTCGATTGTGCTAGGTTCAACGGTGACGTCTTCAGCTTCCTGTTCATAAAGGCCGGTCGCTGGGTTAAGTAAGTTCACAATTTCCTGAAAATTTTCTTGTCAACTCCTCGATGCGGTCGTTTCTTTGGTCATCCTCGGCCGAGGTGGCGCTGGTCGTCTTTGAGATGCTGACGTTCTTGGCTGTTGGAATCTTGGTCTCCATCACTCCGGAGGGTATGCTGGCCTGTCCCAAATGAGTTTCCTCCTGCCCCTCATCGAGCCCCTGCTTCATGCCAGGAGCCAGGGGGCTCACTCTTGATTGCCTCTTGACCGGCTTTACCGTTTCTACTTTTAACCTTAGTCGACCTCTTTAATTACAAAACTAACGTGCGGCTTAAGGTCCCAGCCCAAATAAGGGACCAATCTGTGTTATCTAGGGGGTTCTCTGCAACAACAGTTACTGTTTGGCACGGGAGTGATGTAACACAAATTCCCGTAGAATCAAACTTTCAACAGGCTTCCTTCTGAGAGGAACATGTGGTTTCCATATTTTTCGACGTTGAAAGTGCATATGACACGACCTAGAAATACGGTATCATGAAGGTCTCCCCACAAAACCTGAGAGGCCGCCTACTGCGTTTATATAAAAATTTATACAAAAAATGTACCTGCAGAGTCTAGGTCGGCGACACTGCCGCTATCGTATCCGTAAAAAATGTGCATCCAATAGGGAAGAGTCTTCAATGTTACTTTTCTATCCTTATCTTCTAAATCGTCCAGCTAGACAACATTTTTCCCCGTGACAGAAGACTTCTTTCGCACAAATCAGTCATGCCTCCAATGGCTCATCCAAAACAGAGACAGTCTCCTCCAATGGCTCGTTCAAACCAGAGACAGTCATCACGGGTACCCGATTGCTTGCTGTTGAATCAAAATTAGAAAGCGTGCTGAAACAATTTCATGATTTCAAAGATTTGATAAGCAGCGAGTTAGCAGCGGTCAAAGAAACTGCTGAGGCCACCCAAAATCAAGTGAACGAACTTCAGGTGCATCTAGACTCCGAACTGGCCAAGAAACTTACAGCTCTAGACGAAGAGACAAACGACCGCATCAAATCAATAGAAAAATCGGTCAAAGATCGGAAGGCACTATACACCGATGTAGTAAGCAGGAGACAGCCACGCTGTGACAATGCAACACACGTTGGGCCACAATCTCACCACAACCGACCCAACACACGTAACAGATTTGATGGATTGCCCGATGAAATGGGCTCTCAGAATACTGAGGAAATTATTGTGATTGGTGATTACAATGTAACCTGCTTCAAATCAAATCAGCGAAAAGGGAGAATTCAACTGAGAATACTTTGCAAAACAGATTTCCAAATCGACGAGGTCGAAGGGATAATCGAAAAGGAAAAGATACATCCTTCTAAACGAATCATACTACAAGTCGGAGCTAAGGACGTGTCGCAGCCGGAATCGACATGGAAAAGGTATGATACCATGCTTAACAATATCAAAGACTCACACGCAGACATCCATGTCACAGGCATGCTGCCCCATCCAAACTCAAGCAGATACTAGGTAAGCAAGATGATTTCTCTTAAAAATCGCCTAGCAACTTTCAGCATAGCACAGAAAATCCCATTTTTTGATCATTGGGAAACGATGATTGACCCAAAGTACTATAACTTCAATAGAAACACCAACAAGGCTCGCTTATGCGAGCCTTGTATGGACTTGACACCACCCAAAACCTCCTTAAAAACGTTGGCGCTGATCTTGTCACCTAAAATAAGTCAAAAAACGTACTCCATATCCTTCCCACAACTCCTCCAGCAGTGTCCGACGAAATGACCCAACGACCTCCGCCCGTTGCAGCACTAGATACACAACAAACACAAGAGCCCAACAAAACATCACCGCAGGTTCTAGCAAAAAAGTTCTTGTCATCAATCCAGTCCGAGTTAGAGGCAGTAGTCGCTGCTCCGCTAGTACAACCCGTGTACACGAAGACGTAAGTCTTGACTCCGACATAAGACCTCAAAGTAGAAGCAGTTCAAGTCCAAAAAAAGAAAATTAATGTAACTAACAGTACCCTCAAATGTTACTATGTGAACGCTAGAAGTCTCAGAGATGAAAATCGAAGAATTGGGTATCATTGCAATGAATGAAAATGTCGACATAATAGCAATCACGGAATCGTGGATGAAATTGAGCACCAGGCATTATTTTGGTGAAGTTACTCTCCCGGTTATACACTATTTCACAAAGATAGACAAGGCCGAGAGAGCGGATGAGTGCTATTTCTCGGGAAAAACACTGCAAATATAAGAAGTCACTATTCCAAATAGTAAATACGACAAAGTGTTAAGCCAAGTAGTCGGTAAACATATAAAATGTCAAATCACTCTCGTCTATCGTCTCCAAAAAACAAGGTTGCAGATGATATCGATCTTTACAACACCCTCGTCGATGTCGTCACAACACAACACAGTATTTCCCTAACATTGATAGGAATCAGACCACCAATGCACCACCGGCCAACGTCTGATTGACTTTGCAGACGATAAGTTCGTGACCCAAATAATGAAGATACCAAGGAGAGGTAGCAATATGCTTGATCTCCTATTTATTGCAAGCGACTCTCATGTCACGAACGTCGAAGTGGGCGAACCACTCGGAACTAGCGACCATAACTGTATTCGTTTCTTGATAGAACTCGAGTTGAAAATGTCAACAAGCTGCGAAAATGTCTTCAACTTTAGATTAGCCAACTATGATGGCTTAAGAGAGTCAATAGCGTCAACAAATATAACCCTCGAACAAGATGTCAATCATTCGCTTAACAATTTTCTTGACTGCACTTAAAAATATTGAATATGAGCATATCCTGCGCAAAAAACAGGCGAACAACGGTGAATCAGCCTAAGTACTGGAAAGGAGAATTGCAGCATCTTCAGTCATGAAAAAAAGCCAAGAACTCGATAAACAGAAACACCCACATGACGATGTAGCAAAAAAGGAATACAACATCAGCAGAAGAGATCTAAAGAGAGTCCAGAAACGTAAGAAAAAATATTACGAAAATAAAATTGCCACCAATGTCAAAACTAATCCGAAACAATTGTTATGAACGATGTTGGTGAGCTAGAAACGGACGACACCAAAATGAGTGTCCTACATAATAAATACTTTCGTTTTGTATTCACGTTAGAGAATCTGGATATTCCTAGTCCTGAGGATATCATAGCGGAGAGATAAATTGAAGCTCGCAGCACAGTGAACTTTTCCCCCGCCGAAACATTTTCACCCAATCTCTCACAAATGGCACCCGCCTTTCTAAATGGAAGGAGGCTAATGTTACCCCAATTTTTAAAAAAAGGGACAAGAAGTGTCCCGGAAACTGTCGTCCAATTAGTCTCACTTCAGTCATTGGCAAATTGATGGAGAGCTTGATAACGGATAGAAATACAGAATTCTTAGAATCCAACAAATTGATTGGCGACTCTAAGCATGGCTTTAGACACAACTGTTCCTGTCCTACGAACCTGCTACTTTGATCAGAATATAATTGAAATCCACGACACAAAATCTCCAATCGATATCATTTACCTTGACTTTCAAAAGGCCGTTGATAAAGTCCCCTACAAGCGCATAGTTAGTAAATTGCACAGCATCGGTATTAGAGGCGAGCTTAACAACTTGATAAAATGCATGGCTCATGAACTGACGGCAGCGAGTTGTACTTAACGGAGCTTCCTCCCCCTTGGGCAATGTTACAAGCGGCATGATTCAAGGATCCGTGTTAGGTCCAGTTCTCTTTGTGAAATTCACTAACGATCTCGATAGCAACGCACTCAAAAATTTGCAAGTTTGCAGACGATACTAAGATAGGAGGAAAAGTGCAAACCGTACTAGAGTGCCAGCAGATCCAACTAGACTTGAACAAAATAGTTGATTGGTCAGAGAAGTGTCAAATGAAATTTAATGTAGACAAATGTAAAGTTATGCACATAGGTCCTCAAAACTTCAACACGAATACTCCATCTCCGGAGAGAAACTCATTCCTGTCACCGAAGAGAGAGATTTAGGTGTCAGCATTAGCAGCGACTTAAAAAGTAGAAAGTAATGTAACGATACTGCCAAAAAAGGCAACAAAATGCTAGGTATGGTATCTCTCCTTTTCTTGTACAAAAACCTGGACTGTATGCTCAAGCTATTCAATGCATTTGTTAGACCGCATCTCGAGTATTCCGTTCAATTCTGGTCTCCATTTCTTTAAAAAAACGTTAAAAAAATCAGAAAAGGTTCAGCGTAGGTCTACCTAACTCATCTCTTCGCTGCGGATTAAATCGTGCTAAGACAGGCTACGCGAACTCAATCTTTATTCGCTATTCGCTAGATAAACGTCGAGTCAGAGGCGACATGATCAAACTGGAAGAATATGAAAGGTAAGGAAAACGTCGACTAGTCGAGTCTTTTCACTTTACATGCAAACGGAGTGACTAGGAACAATGGATATAAAATCGTTGGGAAACGTTTCTCCCTCGACATCGCGCGCAATTTGTTCTCGTATATAGTTGTCGATGAATGGAATAAAATACCAGCGGAGGTTGTAAACAGCAATACAATTGAAACGTTTAAGTCATGGCTCGATAAGTCCTACTTAAATCGCAGATAAATAGCTAAACCGTTCCCTTTCTTGATGTGTTAAAAACAGAAATGGCACACGAAGCTCTCTTAGACGTTCTTCTTCCGAACCAATCCTCTTACTATCAAAAGGCAACCAAGTTTGGGCCAGTAGGCCTGTTGTTGTCTTCCTACACTTGTAAACTATACGTGAACGACCTAAAAATGAGCTACAGACGCCCTTGCTTTCTAGCAATTCAACATGAACACCAGAAGGGTCTGAAGCAAATCGGGAACTGGTTTAACTTAAACGGATCCCGATTCTCGTCGTCTTAAACTAAAAGCGTACATGTTACTCTCGTGCCCGGCGCACACCTGAAACCAGCCCTAACGCTACACAGCACACCGCTAGTATACAAAAAGTCCATAAAATTCATGGGTCTTTCTAGGGCCCTAGACTCGCATGGCAACCTCACATTACAGGCCTGGAGACCCGTTGCAAAAGGTCAGCGGGACTTATCCTCTCGGTAACATCCTTGAAATTGTTGATACCGGTATTGACCAAGAAGCGGCCCGACGAGGCTTCTTAAATCCCCGGTGCAACCAACAAAGCTTACTCAATTACCTAACTTTCCGGAAGACGCTAGTCACTTATGGCAAAACTACCTGGATATACGAAACGCTGTAAAAACCGAACACCGGTGCAGGCAGGGTGGTCTCTTCACCCCACATTGCATAGAGACTCTAACCTTTCCGTTCCTGTACGCATCTGTCTTTGTGTCTACCACCGGTGAAATGTCTAAAATTTCATAGTGATGAAATCACTGTTTTTGCAAACCAAAATGGGCGAACCTATCAGAATCGACGATCTTAACATTTAATTAACTAAATGTTATTATCAGGAACTGTCGAGTTTATAATTATCGGAATATAGGGAAGGAGCATGACACAGCTCTCTTCACAATTCTAGCTATTACTACTAAAAAATCGATTATTAGTAACAATAATAGCATTGTCGCTGGTAGTAGTAATTGGTCATTATTACTCATAGTTTCATTATAAGTAACTGTGTAATGATTGCTATTGCTAACCTACCCAAACGACTGAAATACTGCAGATCGGAACGGAACGTTTTCTACCATTATCACTGCAGATACAGATAGTCTGATAATCTTGCATTGCAAGTACAGACAGACTGATAAAATCTCGGTACGATCATTCCTACCGGAATTCACCGGGTGATAGGTGTTATGGAGACTCACATCTAGCCTTAAACCCATGTCAGGGACACCGGTAGTGGGAGTGAGCCCGTTAATGTACTCGCAATCACTCATTCCGCTAGCCTGCGAGGCCATCTGCTGCCCTAAAAATGGGACAAGCAGCTGTAAGGACTACGGTATCATAAGAATTGATACAGCTTAAGAGGAGTGCTTGCTCTACTCGATGCGGCGGTAAAAACTTAGAAGGATGCCATACATTTTTACTCTTTATTTTATTATTCATATGTGGTAAGGCGACGACAGTCACCACCACACCCCATGATATACGAAAATCGAACCCGCATCAAGAGGAGAGCTATGCTAAACTCTACGACACGGCGTAGCTTCGATATCATCCATTGTTGAAGCAATTAGTATCTTCCTACGGGGGGACCTTGCCGACACGATAGCGTTTTCATTTTTTCCCTTCTACCCTCCCTGTCGGGAGAGAAAAGAAAAGAGAAAAATGGGGAAATCTAGACAACAATTACGAGCCATTGCGGGTGAAGTCTGCCTGCGACTCAGTGGCCCGGCCGATGAGCCGCAACGGCGGCTCACCCCCACACCCCATGATATGCAAAAATCGAACCCGCACCAGGAAGAAAGCTTTGCTCAACTCTGCGGTACCACATAGATTCGACAGATATAATCAATTGTTGAGGCAATGAGTATCTTCCTACGGAGGAACCTGGCCGACATGATGGTATTTTTGTTTTCACTCTTCTACCCTCCTTGTGGGAGAGAAAAGAAAGAAGAAAATGGGAAAAGATAGACAACAAATTCAAACCAGTGCAGGTGAAGTCTGCCGGCGACTCAGTAGCCCGGTCGATGAGCCGCAACGACGGCTCACCCCCACACCCCATGATATGCAAAAATCGAACCCGCACCAGGAGGAGAGCTTTGTTCAACTCTACGGCACGACGTAGGTTCGACAGATATCATCCATTGTTGAGGCAATGAGTATTTTCCTACGAAGGGACCTTGCCGACACGATGTTTTTTCTATTTTCACTCTGCTATCCTCCCGTGGGAGAAAATAAAGGAGAAAATGGGGAAAGATAGACAACAATTACAAACCAGTGCGGGTGGAGTGTGCCGGCGACTCAGCGGCGCTTGCCGATGAACCGCAACGGCGGCTCTCCCACACACCCCACGATATGCAAAAATCAAACCGCACCAAGAGGAGAGCTTTGCTCAACTCTACGGTACGATGTAGATATTATTAACTAGTGCGGGTGAAGTCTTCCGGCGACTTAGCGGCTTGCCGATGAGCCGCAACGGTGGCTCACCCATTCACCCCATGATATGCGACCATCGAATCCGCACCAGGAGGAGAGCTTGCTCAACTCAACAGTACGAAGTAGTTTCGACAGATTTCATCCATTGTCGAGGCAATAAGTATCTTCCCACGGAGGGACCTTGCCGACACGATGGTATTTTTCTTTTTACTTTTCTACCTTCCCTGCCGGGAGAGAAAAGAAGGGAGAGAAATGGGGATAATATCCATTGGTTGAACCAGTGAGTACCTTCCTATGCTACTCTCTTTTTCTTATCTTCTTCCCTTTGTGTCAGGAGAGAAAAAGAAAAAGACTGATATTACATAATAGAGAAGAAGTTTTCTTTGTAATACCAGAACAGCAGCGGCGGTTACATCTCTTGGAGGTGTCCCTCTGGCATATCACTTGAAAGATATAAAGCACCTGAGTCATCTCAGCTGAAATATGCACTAGATCTCTTAAAGATGTCCTTCTGGCATCTCAATTTGAAATATGATATATACATGCACCAAACGCAACTGCCCCTCCGGCATCTCACTTTTAAACTTATTCTTCTGCGGATGAATGTACCGTCTTCTCTCTCTCCTGTAGCACAGATCCGGGTGAGACCTGTTGCAGCATGGTGCAGAGCGACGCTTACCTACTAACCCCTTCTTTACAGATGTCCAAGCTAATTTCAAATATAAACCCCTTTTTTTACCTTTTTTTGTTCTAAAATTGCGATAACTCTTCTTCAAATTACAATTTTTTTATGCTCTGACTCAACTTGATTTTCGAGCCAATTTCAATGTTTAAACTATTGATGCATGCTTTTTTGGAGTAAATCCAGTGATAACTTTTCAAAAATGTAAAATGCTTTTGTTTCTTTTGACTAAAATCGATTCGACATAACTTCAAAATTTAAATACTCGTATCATCCTTGCACTGGAACTTGCAATAATACCCGGTTTTTAAATTTTAAAGTACTTGTGTTTCTTATGACTAAACTCAGAAGTTTCCACGAGCAACTCGTTTCCTATGAGATGCCAGTCTGACGTCTCACCTCAAAATGCGACAGCCTTCAAGGACCTGCAATAATAACCGTTTTTCAAAATTTGAAACACTTGTGCTGCCTTTGCTGGCAGCACCGGTTACATAGTGAAATAATATTTCCCATATATCCCTCTGGCATCTATCTTGATTATATGAAATATTCGTTTAGATTCCCCTCTGACATCCCACCTGAAGCACATTGAATGAATATATAGCACCCAGTGCAAATTAATCCTTGGAGATGCCCCTTTGACATCTCCCCTTGGAATTTATTCGCTTCTCACAGGCTTGGGCGAGACCTAGTGCAGCAGGGACCGGAGAGACGCATAACCTCTTTTCCACAGATGTTGAAAATTTGTTCCAAATTTAAATCTTTTTTTTTTGTCATTTTTGAACTAAACTTTGCGACAATTGTTTTCAAAAAATTAAAAATACTTTTGAATCTTATGTAAACTCGATGTTAGAGCCAATTTCAAAATTTAAATATTGGTTCTTATTGTGGATTAAATCTTGCAATAACTGTTTTTCGAATTTAAAAATACTTTTGTATCTTCTGACTAAACTCTATTCGATCTAATATAAAAATGTAAATATTCCTGCCATCCTTGGACTGAAACTAGCAATAATACTAGTTTTTCAAGTGTAAAATACTTGTGTTTCTTTTGACTAAATTCAGGAGTGGCCACGAGCACTCTTTTCCTAAGAGATGTCACTCCGACGTTTACCTTGAAGTGCGACAGCCTTCAAGGAACCACATGCGTATAGAAGACATAATCTTCTGAGCACACGGATGAGGACCACTATCCAGGCAACTGGGTATGTTGCTCTCCTAAATGTGCACATACTTGTCAAAATTTAATTCTCGTATGCTACTTTTGAAGTAGACTCAATACCTCGTTGGAGTCCGTCTGACCCAACCTCTGGGGTAAGCCGACAGGCATGCGGTCGGGGAAAATTATGAGTCCGCTGAGAGTATGGGCGTGACCGTCTCTGCTCGACCGTCTGAGATGCAACCGCCTGAAACCTAAATTCTTCGCTTACATCTTATTCGCTCCGTTCCTGAATTGTCGTCCTTACACACGACCGTTCCTTCTCCGGGGCTGAAATGCCTCGGGTAGTAGTAGGGTGGTGGTAGTAGGTGGTGGTGACATTAGTGGTGGACCTTCTCTTTTCTGTACCTACAACCTCCTTTTGCTGTATTTGTGCGTGAATTTATAAAACCTCCTTGACTATCCCCTGCTCTTCCCTCACTTCTTTCAAAGGAGACAACTTGACATGAGCACTCGTGCTTGTTTTGTCTCTTTAATCTAATCTAATCTACTATTCCAAGTGAAACAAACAGATCATGAGACATCAACACTAACAGAACAGGCTATTTAATGAAAGTTATGAAAAGTCTTTCTCTAAGTGTTGTTGTCATTTTGCACAGTAGCCAAAGAAGAATAACTAAAGAAAATGCAGCTCACAAGGGTATAGTCAAAGGAAATGCCTCCCACGAGAGACTACGTGAGTCAGGAGGGCTAACTCCATCTAATATGCCTTGTCTGCGGTGACGGCGTCTGGGGCCGCGTCTCCAGAGAAAGTCCCTCAACCCACCGGCGGTATTGACGTGGACGCAGCCCGGGCCCTGCCCGTGTCTCAGGCACACCGACACTTTCAAATAACCAGACTCACACACATACTCAATTTTTTTTTCATGAACAATCTAACAATCACCATGATTTCTCTCCTACAAAGCATCCTTGTCCCACATAAGGTTAACCTTGCACGCTTTTGGTTGGTGCGTTGCAGTTTGGCTGAGGGACATGCACACATGGTTAACATTATACCACACGGGTGGACATTTTTTAACTGCCATTCAACCTACAAATTTCGTTCAGAGAGCAGCAATAACACTCTACCCCACCACTACGCCGGTCACCCCTTGCTCTCCTCCCACCTCCCTCTGTTTTAACATTGTGTTGGTAGAAACCGCCGCCGCAAGTGGAAACCCGGGCTAAGCAACAACAACAACTATTACAACAACAACAACAACAACTATGAGCCAAAAAAAATCGTTGCCGTTTATCGTACCAAATTATCCAGTATTTATTTACAAGTGAGGCCGCTGTGGCCGAGCGGTTAGCGTGTCTGACTGCAGTGTCAGCCTCTGGTGCTGAATGTCGTGAGTTCGAGCCTGGCATGGACACGGCGGTCTTGTGGCGAGGAGATTGGGCGCCTCCCTCCTCTTTGTCAGCCTAGCATAGCCATCCTCCTTAGTAGGGGGAAACGGCTGTATGTCTATACATACATACATACATTTATTTACATAACAGTTAGGAGTATACTTTGCATAAATCACTTTCAATATCGATGAATAGCAAAACTCTGATTGTTTTGGTGGTAAATACTAACCATTAACGTTTTTTTCACTACCGGTACATGGAATTGTTTATTAATCCATTGGGCATCTAAGGCTGTTCTTAAGTGGGCAAATAATTATGAGACGATTCTGTTTAGGAAGTCAGAGGATAAGTTGGTAACAGTAATAAAGAATTCGAAAAGTTCCGACTGATTTTTTTCTTTTATTATTTTGTTTCCTCAGGCCATCCATGACACCACTCGCGCCCTCGGGTTGCACGCCCATTTTGCCCTGTACACCTTAGAGGGATGGAGCGACAGACAGCACGACCTGTACCAGCTGTACCCTGCCAGTGAGGGCTACCTGGCGCACTACAGGTGAGAGGGGCTGCCCGGCACAGCGGTTATATTATCGAGCACTTCAATTGAATAGCGCGTCAGTTATGATGCTCAGGAATCCTTGCCTCTCTTTCAAACAGCGATTACACTTTATCAAATAGCGAGCCTGTTACGGTTATGCTGGTCGGTTACATTATGTATCACTTCCATCAGATTGAGAGTCAGTTGTGGTTATGATGCTCAGGAATCCTTGCCTCTCTTTCAAACAGCGATTACATAATACGTCACTTTATCAAATAGCGAGCCTGTTACGGTTATGCTGGTCGGTTACATTATGTATCACTTCCATCAGATTGAGAG
>SDVV010020702.1:0-13271 GCA_016164225.1 Gammarus roeselii | reverse complement strand
ACCACTCGCCTCCGCATTCATCACCCTTTTCACCAATCTCCCCTCATCCATCCTCTCCATGTGCCCGAACCATCTCAGTACACGCGAATCCACTCTGTCCTCCAACTTCTTCACCATCCCAGTTCTGATTCGAACCACGTCGTTAATGACCCGGTCTCTCAGCGTTACTCCAGCCATGCTCCTCAACATTTCATCTCGAAAACATTCAACCTTCTTCTCTCCTCTACTCTCATCCCCCAAGTCTCAGCTCTGTAGAGCACAGTTGGGACAACAACACCCTCATACAGCCCTCTCTTTGCTTCCATCCCCAAAGTCCTACAGCTCATTACACTCTTTAGTGCACCCAACACTTAACATCCCTCCTTCACTCGCGCTTTCACTTCAGTTTCCACTGGTTCATTTATCTCCACATGGGAGCCCAGATACTTAAAACACTGAACTTCCTCCATGAGCAGTCCATTTAGGGTGACACTAATTTTGCTCGTATCGACAGTCCTCGAGCATGTCATTGCTTTACTCTTACCCACGTTTACTCGAAGCTTCCTCCTCTCACACACTCTACCAAACTCAGACACTAGCCTACATAGCTTCTCCTCTGAATCCGCAACCAGGGCCGTATCATCAGCAAATAGCAACTGCCATCTCAGCCCATATGCTTCCAACAGTTCCAAGCCACGACCCAGCACACTCGCGTTCACCTCCCTGACCACTCCATCCTTATAGAGGTTGAACAGCCAGGTAGACATCACGCAGCCTTGTCTCAGTCCCACTTTCACTGTGAACCAATCACTCACCTCGCTTCCCACTCAGACACATGCTCGGCTGCCAGCATAGAAACTCTGCACTGCTTTCAACAGATGTCCGCCCACTCCATACAAACGCAACACCCTCCACAGCGCGTCCCTGTCAATCCTGTCGTATGCGTTCTCCAGACCCATGAAGGCCCAGAACACATCCTTTCCTTTGGCAATGTATTTCTCACAGACCTGTCTCACTGCAAAAATCTGATCGGTACACCCTCTACCCCTCCTAAAGCCACACTGTTCCTCTCCAATTGCGCAGTCCGTACAGTCTCTAATCCTTTTGATCAGCATTCTCTCGTACAACTTACCAATCACACATCACAGACTGATACCTCTCGAGTTGCAGCATTCATTTATTTCTCCTTTGTCCTTATATAGCGGCACAATGCAGACATTGCGCCACTCAATCGGTACCACGCCTGCCACAAAACACAAGTTCAGTAACCTCACCAACCATTCGACAATCGTTACTCCACCCTTCTTCAGGCACTCGGTCGCAACGCCATCCAAATCAGGGGCTTTCCCTGCTGTCATCACGTCCACCGCCTACTGCACCTCTTCCCTGGCAACAATGTCAGCCTCTCTGTCATCCTCGACATTCAACAACTCATCGAAATACTCGGCTCACCTCTTCCGTATATCACCATTTTCCAACAACAAGTGGCCATTTTCATCTTCCAACACTTCCTTCTATCCGGTCTCACCCTCTTTACCTCTTTCCAGAACATCTCTTTGTTCTCCTCAAAATTCTGGCACAACCGTCTGCTCCACCAGGCATCAGCGTCCCTTTTGGCTCTCCTCACCACCCGCTTCACCTCGCTTCTACTCTCTTTGTAGCTTTCATAAGCCACCACCGACTTCACTTGCAAACACTCCTCAAACGTTCCTCTTTTCCGTGCCACCGCCAGTTTGACCTCCCCGTTCCACCACTCGCAGCCTTTCCTTCTGCACCCGCCCACACGGCGCGCACCACCCTCCTTCTTCACACATCTCAGCAACGCATCCCTTAACGCCTCCCATTCTTCCTCCACATCTCTCAGGTCCTGCCCTCTCACGTTGTTATATTCTTCCCTCAACGCCTGCTGGAACTCCTCGGCTCTACTTCTCTCATTCAGTCCACTCACTTTCACTACCTCTTCACCTCCTCCCACTCGTATGTTACCCTTCCACTTCTGTTCCTCTCTTAATCTACCGTACACCAGCAGATGGTAGACACTCCTCCACCCTCCTCTCTCAACACCCGCACATCCAACAGCCTCCCACCACTCTCCTCGATATCAGCACAAAATCCATCAGTGCTCTCTCCACCACGGCGCGATGGGTCATCCTTACCCATGTGTACGTGTGGATATCTTAGTAAAAAGATTTGTTAGTGAAAGGATTAGTTAGTGAAATACTCGTTACTGGAAGATTATGAAAGATTGGTTTTAGTGAAAGAAGTCATCTAGCTTCAATTGATTTGTGCAGTGTTATACGAGAGGGTGCTCAACATATACTTGTGGGGTGATCAAGTAATGGTGCTAGTTGTGTAGGTTAATTGGTGTGAACCTGAAGATGAATATAACTGAGGAGACCCAAATGATGGTATACAAACAGAGAAGTTTATACCAGATAGCAACCGTAGGCAGAATGATCCAGGAATGGAAATTGGTTCCAAAATCAATTCCTGACGGGTAAATAGTGGCCAATGCATTTCAAGATGGAGTACAGACCACCTTCAAGTGTCAATTTCCAGCACAGAAAACACAGTGCAACACAGCTGTTCACAAACGGTAGATAGCGAGTTTTGGAAATGTTGATAACAAGACAGAAATACTGCGAATAAAGCAAGGTAGATCGACTCACACTTACCGTGAATAAATATAGGCTGCCAAAATTACAGAGGAAGATAGCGTTTGGCTATCTCCCGCTGTAAGCCCATCTTTTTTTGTGGCATCTCATGTTCAGTTCAATCAAGGCAGGCACGGTACATCAATGGAATACAAAATTCAAAGCAAGAAGTCAGTAGAGGAGAGAGAGATGCAAGACCAAAAATGCTTGCAGTATATGTTCAATCACCGCAGGCACAGTGCAACAGGGGCAATGCAAAGTTTAAAGAAGGTAGGTATCAGTTTAGAGCATGATGCAAGAGAAAAAAGTGCTGTGTACAGCGCATATTAAATGCTTGCAGTATATGTTCAATCACCGCAGGCACAGTGCAACAGGGGCATGCAAAGTTTAAAGCAGGTAGGTATCAGTTTAGAGCACGATGCAAGAGAAAAAAAGTGCTGTGTACAGCGCACATTAAAGAATGCGCTGCCAAATTACCAAACAATTCAAAAGGTGGTAACCAAAAGCTGGCACAAATATACGACAGTAAGGAAAAATAGCTGCAACTTTGGTCACGCAACACGCACTCTGATCAATGAGAAAACTCTTAGGTATGTTGTCAAGATATAAGTACTTTAAATTATAATTCTATAAATAGCAATTTCCTCCCAAGCTGGGCAGTGGCAAGAGTTAGACGATCACATGGAAGGCAGGTGCCAAGTCTTCCCGCCCTAAATGATAGCAGGTGGAATATGTTTGAGCATCGGCCAACCTTCTGTCTGGGGATCCAGCCATGTGTGTGTGTTTGTAAAAAACTATAAACTCTTATTTCGTGCCGCTGAGTGTATTGGATTTTTCTTGAATGAGATATTTGTTTCTAATGAGATAGTATGGATGTATTTCCTGCTTTCTTTAAAAAACAATAACTAGTCTGCTGCCTATGACTGGTAAAATCTTGAATGTCTGCTAAGGGAATTCTTCGTAAGACTTCTGCGACCATTCCACGCTTGCAACATCCCCAACATGCTTTTGTACAGAGATAGATTCTCTAAAGATCTTATTCGAAGGGAAGACTTTGAACATTTCTCACAAAGCCTCGCTGGAAAGGAAGACTATTCTTGATGCTTCTTCATAGACTAATAATCATCCACAAAGCTAGTTTGAAGAGGAGAAGTTCGAATTTTCACATAGCTTGTTAGAACAGAATATGTAGCTATAGGAGTTTCCACATGGCTCATTAGATGAGAAGATGTACGGATTTCACAAGGCTTGATCGAAGAGAAGACGTAGTAGTTTCCAGAGTCTTGTTTGAAGTTGTAGGAGTCTTCACAACGCATGTCTTCCACAGAATTGACTTTTTCCAAGGTCTTCTTCTGAGAAGCGGTATTTTTCTCATTTTATTCCTAGACCACATTTTCAAACCTGTTTGGAAACTGCACACATACAGCCACATTTGCGTACACGATCTAACGCGGGTTAATGTGGAACATTCATAGGCCCAAGAAGTACAATAAAATGAACAATAATAAAAGAAACCCAACACAAATACGCAAAAGAGGACGTGAAAGCATCGACGGTAAGCGTTAGTCCAGCAGTTCTAAATAAATACTGGTAGGTGAATAGATAGTGTAGACAACCCAAAGATGGTGATCATATCTGTTAAACGTACGTGTAGAAGTATCCACACCAATATTCAAAATGTTATTTAAATTGCAAGCTCGCTAAGTCACTCAAAACAAAACACAAACGGTGTTAGTGCCTTTCAATCTCGAGTTCAGTTGCACTCACAGTTTAGTGGAAACAGTGTTCAAACAAACGTGGTCTAACCTTTAGGGAGGGCAGTGGTTCAATAGATGTTGTTGCTGTAACACCAGACGACGAAGAGCGATGCGGTGCTATCAAGGAGGGGGCTGCACCAAAGGTGCCCAGTGGCTCGCTCCCTAGATGATCAGGACTGATTCATACATTCCTGGAACTGCTTCATAGATGCCTAGCACTGCACCACAGATGACTAGAACTGCACTAAAGATATCTAGAAGTGAACTGCACAAGCCTAGAACTGCACCATAAATGCGTAGAACCGCATAATAGATGCCTAGAACAGTACATAGGAAGCTCTTTTGTCGAATGAGGTTGACTAGTACTACGCAAATGAAAACTAGGGCATATCATCTTTAAACCAGTCTGTTGAGTTGAACAATGCACGGTAGAACAATCCAAAACAAACAGGGGAAGAAAATTCAATCACGTTTATGGTTTGATATTATGAACAACTTTATTGAAAACACATGCACGCATCTCTATAAATATAAATTTCTACACATTAATTATTAATATATGACTTAAAATCCCATAAAACAGTCTTTGCATATTGTGATTGACATCAAGTGCATTTTCTATATAGTCTATAAATACATCATCAACAACATACACCAAAATTGTAGCTACAGAATTTGTATACAATTTGTATTGCGATTCGGGCTTCGATTGGTGTGTTACCTCTCCGGATATAGCTCCATCATATACGCCAAAAGGGCTAAGTTGTGTGAGTGTGAGCGTGAGGGTGTGAGGTGCGCCTTGCCGTCGGCCACCCCCCTTTCTGGGGGATGCGGCCTAGTGTCTGTTTCTGTCTATACGCCATATACACAGTAATTCAAACAATCGTAATATTCACAACCATACACGCCGATCACCGGGAAGTAATTCCAATTATATATAAGTTTTCACTTCGAGAATATCACAGACTTATTTCACTCGTAGGAAGAGTACATTGAAGTAGTGTTTACATCTGAGGTGGAGTTACTCTCAGAAGTCAAGCAATCCAATGGAAGGAATAATTGAAGAAGGCTGAAGAGGTTGGTAGTACTTTCCTAGTGAAGTAGGAATGTATTTTGTTATGAACCTTTGTACTGGTTAAGTATCCAACAGACTGCCATCTTTTGTAGTCAGCAACGTGTTCAAGAAAGAATATCCAAAGTTCTTTATCTCTAAAGGGACTGTAAGTAAACCGGGTACATGTTTCAAGCAGATTCGAACCCTGACCTGAAGGTAGTGGTCCAACGTGTTGAGGGTTCACAACTAGCGACCATAGATTCAAATCTCCCTTGACCAGAGAAAAATTTGAGTCAAATATCCATTAGATCAAACAACAGTGGGACCAAATCCGACTAGACCTACGCATGATATGGGTTCCAATCGTACGAGGACTAAGAAATTCTATTCGAAATGCCCTTAGCATTTACTGACAGGACTCGTTCACTTAATTCAGTAACACATTCCGATATCCTATTGGTTTCATTTCTTCAGAGGTAGGAAAAGGTGGGGAAATATTCTAGTTATCCTATTAGTTTAATTTCATCAGAGGTAGGGCAAGGTGGGAAAAATGTTTTAGTTTTCCTATTTGTTTCATTTCATCAGAGTTAGGAAAAGGCGGGAGAATGTTCTAGTTATCCTATTAGTTTAATTTCATCAGAGGTAGGGAAAGGTGGGAAAAATATTCTACTTATCCTATTAGTTTAATTTCATCAGAGGTAAAGAAAGGTGGGAAGAATTTGATTTGATTCGATTCTCATTTCCACCAGAGCCTCGACGCGAGTCATAACAGGCTCCTCCGTAGGGCTCGATGATCATGGATTCCAGTAGGTTCGCACGCCTCAGCGTGCGAGAAAAAACAACGCTGATATAGTTAGAAAAACATGATAATTTTAGCTATGTCAGACGCACGCTGGTGCGCGCAAGACAAACGCTTAGACGAAACGGATCTCCGCTTCCAATCATTTAAAACTTCAAGATTAATATGTACGCACGCTAGTGTGCACATGTATCCTCGTTGGAACTGGTACAAGATTTACGGCTACTCGGACAAAGTCAGCTTCGACAGCAACGCAACACAATGTTTACAGCTACGCGGTCTAGTGTAGTAGAGGTACAATTTATTTATTCAGATAAGATAAGGACTCGGACGAAACGAATCCCCGCCTCCAACCACTCAGAACTCCACATGCGCCAGTGCGCAGATAGTATCGTCGAAATTGGTACAAGGTCTATGGTTTCATGGATTAGATCAAATCCAACCGCAACGCGTCACGAGGTTTTATAGCTACGCAGTCCAGGTTAACCCCAGAAACTACATATAGTCCGTGCACGCGCGAGCGAGCACAGACTGAAGAAAGAAAAAACATTCACAAAATCACTAGCAGGAACTCCCGCACAAATACACCAGCATTAATATACATGACAAAATTGTAAATCGTGAAGAAGAAAGTAAGAGCAGGTTCGTCATGGGCCGAAAAACTACTCGGGATATTGATTTCGCACTTATTGTTCAAGGGGATAGGGTGCGGGGGGCATAGGTCCCTGTAGTCCCAAAAAAGCCCGATGAATGTAGGAGGGTAACCCAAGGCGCTCGGGAAGACCCGAGGGACTTGGGTCCCCCGAGACCCCTCTTCTCAGCTCATCTCGGCTTGTCTCGAATAATTTTGGCCAGTCTCGTCTCGTCGTGAATAATTCGACTTGCCTCAACATGTTTCGACTGATCTTGACGCACCTCGACCAGCCTCGACGTGGCTCTCCCCCTCTGCGCTAGTAATCATGCGGACTGTAATAACACAATTTTTCACTCAAGCATTTTAGGGGGGGAGTGGGGTGGCCCGGCCCGGCGAATCCCGGAGAGTAACCCAAGTCTTGCGGGTCTCCCGAGCTCCCCTAGTCCCCTCGTCTCAGCTCATCTCGGCTTGTCTCGTATCATTTCGGCCAGGCTCGGCTCGTCGCGGCCAACTCGACTAGCCTCAACATGTTTCGACTGATCTCGACGCACCTCGACCAGCCTTGACGCGATCCTTGCCCTCTGTGCCAGTAATCCGCGGACTGTAATAATTAATTGTTCTACTCAAGCATTTCACATATAGGCTATACATTTTTCTGTGTATGGATTTTACAGCGTGGGGAGAGGGAAACAGGGGTCTCACGGTTCAGAGGGGCCTCAAGCAGGTCCCAGTTTCTCAAGAGGGTCCCAAAGGATCTCAAGGGTGTCCCAAAGGGTCCCGGAAGGGTCCAAGTGGGTCCTCCACAAATCCTCCTGGTCTTCCAAGTCCCCCGGGTTTCCGAAACTCGTGGGTCGCACGATTACCCCCTATTCCCGGGTCACCTAGTCTCAACCAGCCTCGGTCCGTCTCGACTCTTCTCCACTCGCCTCAACCTGCCTCGACTCGGCTCGTTCCCTCCACGCACAGTGGACGCACTGATCAACATCAACATTATTTCACCATTTAGTCATCAAAATGCCTAGCTGTGCTCGGACATTTATTAGGCGCCCGGGAGAGCGCAAATTCTCCCACCGTAGGTTGGATTAGATTAACTAACACACCGCATAGTCCACCTAGGGCCTCTGCGGGCGTCTAACGATACATAATTATATACCTATTCCAAAATTGATCACCATGAAAAAGGGCATAGCTAAATAATAGAGCCCACGAAATAAGAAATAATAAAATACTAGAATAAAGTGTTAATGATCTATAAAATGCATATTCATCCATCCACCCAAAGAGGGAAGAATATTCTAGTAACTCAATTTCATCAGAATGACGATCCCGTTTCAAAAAATGTACACAAATACACTATGAAACATACGTCCCACTTTGGGGTATGAGCTCATCATCATAGCTGCATGCTGAGAAAAAAAAATCAACACTAACGTTTACGTACTTAGAGGGTAGCCGAGATGAGAGGAGTCAAGCCCTATTCGCATACGTCACAGATGGAAAAGGTGGAAGGTAAAGGAGTTAGGACGTCATAGGAACGGCGGAAATGTCAAGTCCGTCATAGATAGAGAAGGTAGCAGGTTAAGAGTTAGTTATAATTCTCGTTCTGACGCCATAGATGTAGTGGAAAGTTCAAGCCAGTACCACTGTGGCCACCTTCTCCTATACTACGCCGTGTACACGCCAATCCACAGTCTATGATCGATTAGATGGTATTCCCATCATAATATACACAGCATGTAGCTGTCGATTAAGTACAAAATACATCCCCAACTTCCATTCAACATAATTAATGGTAATCGAACATGCTGAAACTGCCTTTGATCATTTGGAAGTTTGGAAAGCGTCAATCGATGATGTCCATGAAATTTGAACGATGTTCTTCCAATTTTTATGTCTAATATGAAAATTCTTTCCATGCAGTTCTATGAAGGATGGTTGGTATTCGTGATCATGATTCTGAGTGAAGCAACCAATGATAGTGATGCGAAACAAAGTTGCACGACCACACCAGCCGTTCTAAGATACTCCTTCCAGAACACGAATGCAATTCACCGTCTCAGCCGTACAAGAGTGAAGCAATTTTTCGACAATTTCGTAAGAAGTTCGAAGGACTGAAATTTTGAGTGTGGTAAATATTATCATGTCTAAGAGCAGATGTCATCAAGTGAGTGAAGTGGTTCACACACTTTACGGATGAGCTGATCATAAATGACCCTTATTTTAGCGCATTGACCTCATCAAGTGATAATTTCGTACCTCTTTCTCTACCCTACTATAAAACATGTTAAAAGTAATAGACGACAATAACACATATTTGTGGTCCAAACAAAAGGTTGCATTTTGATATAGGCGAGGTGAGATCTAAATAAGAATCACCGAAGAGGTTTAGATGAGACCGGTACCTAAATGAATATTAGTAAATAAGTCTCAAAGTACCTGCAGTCGGTATTTGCCAGTAGCTGAGGCTTGTTTCCGGTTCAAGAGTCGATTCACACGATGAGCAGCAGGTGCCTGCGCAGGAAACGTTTCGTCACGTGGCAGCTTCCGATTGACTGAGCATTTAGCTCAGCCAGTCAGAGCCTGTCACGTGGCAAAACGTTTCCCTTGCAGGCACAAATAATCTCCCGTTTGAATCGACTCCAAGATTCAACAAGCAACCCCCTCACCCAGTCTAAGGTGTGCAGTGTTGTTTCCAGAGGGTAATCACTGTTACACCTACCGGCGTATGTCTGCAGTTAACAAGCTTCAATGCTCAGTCTATGCAGATACCGTAAGAAGTTACAACTCAGCTAATATAGTTAACCCAATGCAGTTCAAACAATTGGGCTAAACAACAACTAATTACCCCATTAGATGCTACGCTGAATGGGGACTAGATAAGAGTGACTGCAGACGATCGTAGCGACGTCTCATCGGTCATATAAGAATGAATAGACATACATCAGCGTTACCCTATTATGGAAGGTGGCTAAGTTGTTTGACACATGAAGGAGGGACGCGCACAATTTCCCCTCCACAAGACCGCCAGGCCCTTACCGAGGCTCGAACTCGCGACACGCATCACCAGAGGCTGGCACTGCATTCGAGTCCGATAACCACTTGGTCACGGCGTTGGGCATAGCTAGAGAAATGCTATTATCTAATGGAACGCGTTAAACTGCGCCCTTAACAGAGTAACTGAACCTCTCCATGAAAAGCTTGCCACGGTATTGTGATCGTAAACATTTGATGAACGCCAAGTGAAACATTGTTTTTCATACAGGAGATTGTGAACTTTATATAATTTGGACAGAGATTCAAATTTCCGATTGAGAATACGCCCAATGATTTTATTGCAATGATTTAACTTCAACAAATTAACATAGCTAGTACTTAAATCACCGAGAAACAATTTTCAACTTTATTCAATTAGAGTTAAATACTTTCATCAGAGGTGTGGTAGAAATCAACAAATGAAAATGTAAACAAAATTATCCAAACAGTAGCACCGATTGGGTATTGGGTTAGTAACATTCGCAAAGCACAGAAAGGTTCAAACGATACGATTTGAATAAAACCGCTCATTAACTTGAGCAGTTGAAAAAAAAATCAAAGGCCCATGTAATACTGGGTGATACAACAACCTAACTTTGTCAAAAATGGACATCAGGTGTTTGAGAAAACTTACCAAAGGTAGCCTTAAAATATACCCAGCGCCGAGAAGTTATAACTTGAAATAAAACAAGAAAAGACATTCAGTCTATTGTTTAGCTATTTTCAAGTACAAATTATGAGCGCATTTTCGTCGTCGATGATAACACGCCTATTTATTCAACAGAAAGTGTTAGCGAATAACAATAACTATTTAGTTGCAAAATACAATTCCCTAATGAAAATTAAGAGGATATTTTCGTCGATCCACGAAAAACACTCAAAAAATGTAACGGGCGTTAGCTCATAATAATATGAGCTATAAACGATTGAAATACATTTATAAATTTAAAAGGATAGCCCTATATTTTTAATAAGGAACTGTACAAGGCAAAAGCTCTGCTGAAATATCGCGAGCCTTTTCACACGGAGGACAGTTGATGCCGCCAAGAGAAGCGTTTCACCACGTGGACGCCTCTTGTTAACTGTTCTAAACGCACAGCCAATCGGAAGCTACCACGTGACAAAACGTTTTCCTCGCAGGAACCAACTGTCTCCGTGTAAATCATTAAGGTAATTTTGCCTCCAAAGAGAATCAAACACAGAACAGTCGCTCGGGCAAGCTCATACGTTCACCATTTTTCCTCTTTATAGCATCAAAGGAGGCACATGAAGGGCATTATGTCATGTAGAGCCAGCTGATGTCGAACAGTAGCTATTGTAAGTAATATTGTGATCAGCGTCACGATTATTGCCGCAAGAATCGTTGTTAGTCGTGGAAGTGGGTGTGGGTCGGCCTGCAGAATTAAACCTCGAATTCCAAGGTCAGTTAGTACTGCCACCACTACTTGGGATTCCGAACCGACTGCGAAATTTTTCAAAGCTAAATCCCCCAGAGGTATTATTGACTCCGTTTCCTGAACTAACCGCCGCGGTTGTAGAAGCGCTTCTTCCCCTAAAGACGTTCGAAATGAAACTCTTTGAGGGTTGACCACTATTAGGATGAATCGTGGAACTAGAGGATGTTCCATCCTCGTTTAGAGGAGAACTAACAGATAGGCTCCTCCCAGTGCGTCCATCAGATGAAACACTGGTGGTAAAACTACTGGTGTCTGATGCGTAATCATGAACGTAACCACTAGTAGAAAAACTGGTCATATTGGAACCACTCTTGTGAGTGAACTCAGGCACGGTTGAGATGCCATCAGGCGCCAGATTGCTCGTTTCCAGATTGGGAGGAAGCGACCGCAGAGAAGGAGGAGAGGAGACATTCATGGAGGGAGTGGGAGTTGTCAGGGCTGAATTTGGGGTGGAATGGTAGTTTGGGTGGAAATGTGTCAACGACCTCTGGGTGAGGCTTGGACCAAAACCAGCTCGGTTGGGTGTGAGGTGATTTGGGCAGTTGAAGCTCGTGAAAGAATCCCTGTAGTTGGCGGAGTTGTATGAACCTAGGTGGGGGTGCCTAGATGAGTGGGCCCTCCCTAGAGGGCTACTGTAACCGGTAGGGGTGCCTAGGACAGGCTCCCCAGAGCGAAGCACCGAATCGCTCACTCGCTTCATTCTCTCGAAGCTGTAAAAAGCGAAGAAGGCAAATAAATGCAAGGTGAATAACGAGGAATTGAAGCATCACACAACAAACGGGCAGGCGGGAAGACAACAAATTAAATTCGAAGGGAAAGTAGCTAAGTCTAGACGTCACATGAAACGGATACAAAATAGCTTTCAAGACCGAATTAACCTTACTTATGGCTTGATACACCGACTTGACATGTTTAGGCAACTCTAATATATTCTGCAAGCAATAGTACATACATACCCAGTAAAGTAAAAAAGCTTGGATGCAGTACTAACATGCAGTAATGACGAATATTTTAAGGGCCTGCCTACACGAACAAATAGTTACCGTACAAATTCGGGCTGAAAGCATGGGTATGTGATCTCATGTTCCCAGTGATGAGCAATTTGGTTCAATTTAGAATTTGATCCCCTCAACAGTCTTAAAATGTTCAAGTGTTTGTTTGAATGAGTGTATAAAATATTTAATATTATAAAATATTTGATATTGTAGACCTGTACTTGTCAATTCATAAAAAAAAATCCTGTACTAAACAACTGAGTTTTACACTAAAGAATTCCATGTGATGATGACGGAAGGAATGGTTGTTGGTTCATAACTCAGACCACAGACATTACGTGTAAAAACACATTGAAATAAATTAGGGATTATGACAAGAGAGCAGGGCAATGACGCCAAAAAAAAAATGGATTTGTTGTATAAATGTTTCTTGAACAAGTACTTTTGGAAACCATTACACCAAGTTGTTTCCATTAACTAAAACTTCAAAAATTGGAGAAGAATTTGTTACACTTTTACATGTGAATGTTTGTAGGTTAGGAGGCTCCCCATCTCGCGCTCCACAATCAAGCTAGCCAGTCTGTCAACTCAGATAAGTATGTTCCAACCCCATTCTCAATTTCCTCTGTCGATGAGACGAGGGAAATCAGAGTGGGGAGGCCTCATGGGGGTTTGACATTCATTTGGCAACAATCTCTGAGCCCACATATTAAGATTAGGAAATACGATTTCAATAGAATCCTGGGTCTGAGCGTTACAATTAACGAGACTTCTGTTCTGTTCTTAAATGTTTACTTCCCTGTCAACTCCGGTGAAAATTTGGAGGAATATCTCAGATGCATGGGTGTTCTTGGGGGTATATTGGAGAGTAGGGAGGAGCAACAAGTGTGTATTTTAGGAGATTTTAAT
>SDVV010020701.1:0-13271 GCA_016164225.1 Gammarus roeselii | reverse complement strand
ACTTGTGTTTGTGGGGCTAGATTCCTGGAGTGTTAACAGTGAATTCATATTATTGAAAAGCAAAAAGATGGTAACTCTGTAGTGGTCCCACAACAATGAGACTGTCTGTTGAGCCATTAACTGACCAACAAATCATTGAACAAGTCGTTCTACCTGAATTGCCTTCTGATTGTAAAACTAAAATTTACTCTGTTCTCCAACAATGTCGGGCGGTGTTGAGTACTAGAGACTCTGATATAGGTCACGCTAGCGTTACTAAGCACCAAATAAAATAAAATAATGATACACCAATTTATCAACGCCCTCGCCGTTTCCCTGCACCAATTGCCGAGGAAATAGAGCAACAGTGCGCAGAGTTAAATTCCCTTGATGTTATCGAACCAAGCCAATTGCCATGGTCGTCACCTATTGTACCTGTCAGGAAGAAAGATGAAAGCATTTGCATGTGCATTGATTACCGTCAGCTTAATAGTCACCATACCCGATAAATTTCCTATGCCGAACCTTACCGATTCTATCTATGGACTTCATGGTACCAAATTTTTCACTCGACTTGACTTGGTTAAAGGGTATTACCAGATTCCTATTGAAGAATCATGCCGTGAGTATACTGCCTTTTCCACTCCTCGCAACTATTGGCAGTTCAAGCGCCTCAGTTTTGGCTTGCGTAATGCTCCATCTGCCTTCCAGCGGGAGATTCAGGCAGTGTTATCATCTTTCCCATCAAATAAAGTTATTGTGTATATTGATGATATTTTGATTATGGGTACCAATTCTCCTTGGTCCATAAAGTCCTGCAAACCCTCTTGAACTATCACATAAAAATAAAATTATGTAAATGTGAGTGGTTCCAACCTCAGGTTGAATACCTTGGCTACATAGTGAGTCAAACTGGGATCAAGAAGACCCCTGAATACTTGAAGAAAATTGACAATTACCCTAAGCCAAAAAATGTTGGGGAACTAAGAAAATTCCTGGGGTTCTTAAACTTTCAGCAAAAATTTCTTTCTTGATGCTCTGAGCTGCAGAAACCTTTGTCATGTTGTTGTGGGATGTCCAAGTACTTGTGTTTGGTCATCTTGCATGTTCCTAACCCATATTTTCTCTATCGCACTCAGACGGTTGTAAATCATATTACAGACAAGTAATTACCCAGTGTAATAAAAAGAAGCTTTGCGTCTCATCATCACTGTCATCCTGCGGTCACCATCACCAATCAGCCACCACTAGGGAATAAGTGTGTAGAGGCCTGCAAACTGCAGTGTCGTCCGCCTTGTTTCCACAGCTCTAGGAGTTAGGGAGAAAGGTGAGGTTAACTGCTACCTTGTAGTGGGCCCTTCATATATTATTCTTTCATCTCCAGAGACAATTTTCATTCTTTATTCATGTCCTTCAGACACTGCATTAGGCATTTGATGAGTTCAGTCATTAAAGTAATTTCATGTTTGATTTTGACATTCAATTAGTTGCCTATTGTACTTTGGGTCCATTCCATGTTTTGTCATGATGGATAAAACACAGTGATTGTCGGTACAACCTCATTATTGGACAAGCAATTATCAGATGCCTGACATTTAGTTCAGATAACTCAACCCCTATTTTTGATTATTCAGGTGTCATCTACTGATGATAACCTAGTTTATTTTTTGAGTCATTTATAGTTGGCAGCTACCCATTATGTATGTTTAGCTGACCATGTTTGTCTTTTCTCTGAGGAACCTTCAAGACCCACGCTCAACACAACACTTTATTGCGGGGTTCCATTTATAAAACTGCGATAGGTTTGTTTGGAGCATGGACTCCTGTTGAGGCAATTATCCCCCTCTGAGCTACCAATCCCTGCAATGTCAGTAGCTAGTACTGCTTAAAACCAAAGCAACAGTTTAGTTAGAGCCTTCTTGATGATGTAAATAAATTATGTATCCAAATTGCACTTATGGTAGTCTAATTTATAATGACCCTCCCGTGGGACATTCAGAGCCATCAGAACATTAGGGTCCTTTGATAGGCTAGTCTACTCTGCGCCCTCCATATAGCCTGCAACAAGATTAGGTGCCCTTTCCAACTGTTGTGTCCTGCTGTATCCACCAGCATTAATGACTAACGGGGTTTTAGGTTGTCTCTACCCAGAACAAAACCTCAGAATCTGGTGACTGTTCTGGGCTGAGATATCATTTTTTTATAGCGACTCAAGGATGGCGCCCTTCTAGTCTATCTCAATCCTCCAGCATCTACCTATTCATAGTCATAGTGAGTTTTATCATTAATCTTCCTAAACCATTGTTAATTAGAAATACTCTACCCTCACCCTTGGTCATATATTGACAAGATAAGTTTGTGCTTGTGGAACAGACCTGTCGTTATATGGGCAGGGTCTGGAATATATAGTTAGGCCTGCCATGTGCAAAAGTGCCATTACATTGGTAAGGTAGCCTTGCAGTAATTCTGACCTGTCATTACATTGACAGAATAGGTCTGACCAGCTAGGCCTGCTACCAATAGCAGAAGTGTCATTATATTGACAAATTTATAGCAGATAATTTTTCTGGACCATAATTATACAAGCCTTTTGCCCAGGCAGCATATAGGGATCTAAAACTGCATTATACCCAAAAAAATAGCATTTGCCAGGGAAAATAGAGCATTCTGGATATGGCACAATTTCAACAATTGTATCATAATATTGGTTGAACATTTAGCCAATAATATTAGCACCTTATCTGATCAACTAGATTATTAGTGTTGGGCTACTTAAATAGAACAGTCCATGTCATTAATTCAATTACTCTTTTGTTTATAGCATTTATTACTAAAGAGCTGGAATGAAGTAGTTCATTGTGATGCCTGGTTAATACCACAATTGTCTTCTGGCATTACAAATTTAGCATTAAAAAAAAATCACAGTTGTATTCAGAGGTTGACAGTCCTGCAGCTGCATCGACTGACAGCTGATAGCCTATTTATTATCATTCCAGCCCATTGCTAGCTACATCACACCACTTGAAGTTTATATTTACACTTGGGGGCAGTCCATCAATAATTAGACTTGGGTTTTTTCTTTGCGGATGGGACTTAGGCTGTCAACATTGAAGCCGCCATAACATAAGTGGTGCCGTGACTTTTATTTTTCTTGATGTTCTGGTTTCTGAGTGATTGAATGCAAAGTTACTAGAAGTACTGACTGAGCATTCAGAAAGTGGAAGTTTCTCTTTACTCTTATTTTCTCCTGGTGAGGTTAGAAAGAAAGAAAAAGGTAACCTATAATTCAATTTATACAGCCCTAAAGTAAATATGTTGCTATTTTCAAAAGTAAAAGATGCTTGTGGTGGTGAAGGGGAGAAACTCTTGTCCTTTGCTGGTGTTGGTGAGTGTCAGACAATAACCGTGAGTAGTGTGCTCTCAGGGATTCGTTGTACATCTGAAAGAGAGCTACCTCATAAAGTTATAAAGACTGCATCAGAAGCTATGGAGGGAAAAACTCAAGCAGAAGAAGAAGAAGCAGAGATCACAGCAGATAATCTGAATCACCTACAAGGATTCATGAACACACTGCAGAAGAGAGGCTTATCAAACTTATCCAAGAATTCTTTGAAGAAACTTGACATTTTCAGAGATCAGTTTCTTGACTTCTTATGTGGTGATTTAAAGGAAATTAGAAATTTAAATACAAGCATGAAGCATAAAACTAGTGAAATAAAAGATGACCCTACTAAAGGAGCTATACCAAAGAGGGGGCCTGAGCCAAAGATCCTCTCTGATCTTGCTGTCAAGAGTAAAATACTTAAACCCATTACAAAAAAGAAGCTGCCAATTTTTACCTCAGATGAGAGTAGTAGTGATGACACTGCGTTTGATATGACGGGGAGTGATGCCTCTGTGGATAGTCTCATTAGCATGAATTCCAAGGAAGTTAAGGCAAATCAGGACTCAACTTCAGATGAAAATAGCCAGTTTTCTGCTAGATTGACCCAGGAAGAGAGGCAAGAGAAATTAAACAAATCTTTAAAGACTAAACCAAAGGTATCAAAGTCAAAATATGAAAATGATGAAATGATTAAGTTATTCAGAAGGTTAGATTCAAGGAAAGTGCCATCTCAGGTCAAGTTTGAGGAGAATTCAGGAAAAGATCTGGAAAAGTACTTGATAAGGTTTGAGACTTATTGTGAAAACACCTTTCGGGGTGACAGCTCTTTGTGGATTGGAGAATTGGAGAGCCACTTGAGCGATAGAATTTTAGAAGCATTCAAAGCAATGGTTGACCCTGATGACTCCTACTCTGCCATCAAGGAAAAGCTGTTGGAATGGTATGGCAATATGAGGGATCTCAGGAAGAAGAGGAACCGCCTTCAGTTTGATCGAGCACAATTTATCCAAGGAGAAACTCTATACCTATTCAGTTCTAGACTTGAGAAACTATATAGAGTTGCCCATCCTAGTCATAGTGTTCAAACTAGCAAATCCCTGCAGGAAAGATTTCAAGCTACCATCCCAAAATCAGCCAAAAATTTAATTTCTACCCAAATAATGACACAAATTGAACAATAAAAAAATTACTTGGAAAGCATTGCAGCAGTGTGCTCTGCTTGACTCTACGATGTTGAGAAGGAGAAAGAAGTGGAGGTGCAGGTCATACCAGAAATAATTACCATCAATGCTGGGCAAGACAAAAAATTCAAAGATGCGGCTACTCAAGATGATGGTTTCATTGGATTTGAGCGTTTCCAGGGTAGGGTGTACTACTCTGAGAAGTACAAAGACCTAAACTTGAGTAAATCAGGAAGACCCAACCAAGTTTATGATAGAAAGCAACCATATTTTGAGCAAAATTACAAATTGAATAAATACTCACCAAGAAGCAATTCACCAAATGTTCCTCATTCCCGTGACCAAGAGGCTCTTCGACAGTTCTATAGGAGTGAGGTCGTCAGAGGAGCCCCACCTCCATCTTTCAGCAGACCACCCACTCACCTGTTAGGCAGAACTGAGAACTGCAGTTATTGCAATAGGCTGGGACACACTATCGCCAACTGCCGAACAAAGTGGAACTGTTGCTACTACTGTGGCAGCGGTGACCATTACTTTAGGCAATGCCCTAAGAACCAAAATGAACCCAGTAGTTTCCGTGCTAGATCCAACTCGCAAGTTAGACCTCTTCAAGGTAATCAAAATACTAACCAAAGTTACAATAATCAATATCAAAATAATCAATACAGGGCAAACACTAATAATAACCAAAATTGGCATAACAGTGATCCCGGCAATCATCAAGCAAATTCTTTAAACAAGTAATCTCTGGTTTTAACAAGGCAAAACCAGAGATCTATAATAATAAGTCCTTGAACAAGAAGAAGAGCCAGGGAAGTGCCAAGGGGCCTCCCAGAACTAATAGGTTTGCCAGTTTGAAGGATGAAGTATCCCATGAAGAAACAGAGGAAACAGAGGTAGAAGATTTTCAAACTGAAGAGGCGGAATCAAGTACACCTAAATTGACAAAGAAATCTAATAAGAACAATTTACCACGAACTAATAGTGGCAGGGTTGTTATGAGCAACAAAAGTAGTTTAAATGGAAGTCAAAATTACTCATCCAAGGGCAACGAACATGATGAAATTGAAATAAAAGATCAAGAAATATCAACACCCATGCTACCCAAAATTGGTTTAGTCAACATTGCTTCATTAAAACCTGTAAATTTGATGGTCATGCTTATTAATGTTGAAGGGAGAGAAATCAGGGCATTGATTGATTCAGGGGCTACTAATAATCTAATTAGGAAAAGTGCTTGTCACAACAAGATTAAAATTTTCAATGATAGATCAGTTATTATTCAGGGATTAGCAGGATCTGAAATTAAATCAGAGGGTAGAGTTATGCTTAATACATGTATTTCTGGATTAAATTTGGGTTTTTGTGAGTATGAAATTGCACCAGATGACAGCATCGATTTTGTATGATTAAAGGTGTTAATTTTTTACTGAAAGCTGGCCTTACTTTGGATATGAACCAGAGGAGAATTTCAAAATCTAGAGCAGATGGTTCCCGTTCAGATTATTATCTAAACATGGATGGGTCAACTAGAGTGGTACTTCATGAGAGAATTCCAGTTTTTGTGGCTGTTGACACAGTGCTGCTGAATGATTTGACATCTGTGACTGTTGATTTTAGTAAAGAGAAGAAAATAAAAATATTGCATCCAGTGTTATTTGAAGGAGATATTAAGCATGTAAAGTTACAATGTCTAGATGGAGTTCTTGACCCAGTAGAACAAAACATCAAAATATATATACAGAGGAAAGTCGGTGAGAATGGATATCCTAAACAAGTTAGAAGTGGAGAAAGAATAGGCACAGTAAGTTCAATAGTTGAAATTGACCATACTTGTGAAGAAGATAACATTGAGTGGACTTTGGACAAGATGAAAACTGAAGTTGAAATATGGGAAAGTAATTCAGATGCAGGGAAAAATCAAATTTATGAAATGCTCATGAGGTCTTGTCGTGCATTTGGCATCAATGATTCAGAGATAGGCAAAGCAGATGTAACACCCCATAGGATAGAACTCACAGATTATACTCCCCTCTGGCAGAGGCCACGTAGATTTGCAGAACCCATTAACAAAGAAGTAGAGCGACAATGTGAAGAACTTGTAAATTTAGACATCATTGAACATAGTAATTCCCAGTTTTCATCTCCAGTAGTGCCCGTTAGAAAAAAAGATGGTAGTTTAAGATTATGCATTGACTATAGAAGAATAAACAGTGTAACTAAGACAGAAAAGTTTCCCATGCCAAATTTAACAGATTCAATCTACAGCGCCCACAATATTAGATATTTCACAAAATTAGATTTAATCAAGGGCTATTATCAGGTTCCCTTAGAAAAGAGTAGCAGACAGTATACAGCCTTCAGCACCCCTCATAATCACTTTCAGTTCAAACGTTTATCTTTTGGTCTTAAAAATTCAGGTATTGCTTTTCAAAAAAATATGCAAGAAATTCTATCAGAATTTTGTTTCAAGAATGTAATTGTTTATATCGACGACATTCTTATCATGACAGAAACCTTTGAAGAACATCTCAACTTAGTAGAAATTTTTTTGTACATTCTCCAGAGGAATGGTATCAAAATTAAAGTAAGCAAGTCTGAGCTATTCAAAGCAGAAATTTCATTTTTAGGCCATATTATTAGTAAGTCTGGCATTAAGAAATCTCCCGAGTACATTCAAAAGATCCAAAATTATCCTAAACCTACCAATGTAACGAAACTGAGACAATTTTTAGGATTAGTCAATTTTCAATGTAAATTTGTTGAGCAATGTTCAGTGATTGCAAAACCGTTATCTGAGCTGACTGGAGGACCAAAGAGAAAGAGTTTGATTTGGACACCTGCTATGGACCAATCATACCAAACTCTTAAGAATAAATTAGTAGAGGATGTAGTTCTATCTTTTCCAAACTACAGTGATGGGGCAGAAAAACTTGAATTGTTTGTAGATGCCTCAGGTACAGGGGTAGGAGGATGTTTAATTCAGAAACAAGATGGGCAATATAAAACAATAGCATATTCCTCTACATCATTTTCCAAAGCACAGTCTAAGTATTCAACAATAGAGAGGGAATTAGTTGCAATAAGGTGGGGCATAAAAGCATTCAGATCATTTTTGTTTGGAGTTCCTTTTATACTATATACAGATCATAAGCCCCTTTTGTATCTCCATAATATGTCAAGAGAGAATTCCAGATTAATGCGCACTATTACTGAACTGGCAGAATATGATTTTATAATTAAATATCGTCCTGGTAAAGACAACGGCGCTGCAGACGCCATGTCTAGAATAGTAAATGTACCATCCGAAGTTGAGTATGACTCACTCATTAACAGCAGTTACCAAAGGGTTTGCGTATAATTCAAACCGTACAAGGAGGGGGAGACTCCCTGTTTCATGCTCTCATGATTTGTTTTCAAGAGTATGTGCAGGATGAATGTGAAGGATTTGTAATGCCTGATGATCACTTAGATCTCAGGAAAGCTGCAATTACTCATCTTATGAGCAATGCTCTAAAATATGACATTAAACCTAATAGGCACAAATTTAAAGAGTTGCAATGCATGGCATTTGGCGGTCACATGCCATGTAGTGAGGTTTTGATGGCTGTAGCTGATTTATTCAACCTAGAAGTTTGGGTCCATCATGGAATGCAGTCCCCAGTTATTTATAGACCTGCTGAATATTCTGTAGATGAGAAAATCCCAATAGTGCATCTTCAATGTTTATCTGGAATTCATTATAACCCTGTTATTTGTAAAAAGAAAGAAAACCTGCTCATTAACATCATTAAGGAAAAGTATATCAACAGAAAACCAAATAATGAAAGACCAGATGATAGACGTGATAAATATGATGAGCTGAAAGCAGAAAAGATGACTGTCGTGACATTGTTTGCTATGTCTAAAATTCAAAAGATATGTACCCATAACCTGACATCAACCATGAGTTGTTGCGTTAGTGTGGGTAATGAAACATTCTGTGCCATCATTGATACTGGTGCACAAGTGAGTTTAGTTTCTGAAGATGTGTATAAATTATTGAAATTAAACTATGAGAGTTTAGTTTTGCATGCTGCAGAAGGAGAAGTTCTAACTGGCATTGACAATTCTGAAGCTCCAATTTTGGGTATAGTAGAGATGAAACTGATGCTATTGGGCACTCCTGTCAAATCTGCAGTACCTTTTGCAGTGATTAAAACTGGTGACATGCCATGCTGCAGCATCCTTGGAGCAAATTTTCTCAGCATGAATGAATTTACCATCGATTTCAATTTGGGAATATTATCTAGTCCATTTGGGGAAATAGTTTGTCCTTTAAATGGAGAAGGCAGTACTGACCTTATTTTTCGGTACAATATTGCAGCATTGTGTTGTTCCCTTACTAGGGCACCCAATTCATCAGAAGTTTCTGAAGAAACAGAAGATGTTGATAACACCAATATTAATTTTTCAATATTACCTGAAAGATTGATTGATTTGCAAAATACTGATCATTCCCTTAATGTCCTGAAACACCATCTAACTGAGAAAGTTCCTTTGAAGCAATGGAATGACAAATTTTTAGCTCAATGTATATTTCATATCAAAAGCCTTTGTGTCATTTCTGATTTACTTGTTAAAGACTCTTTGGTTAAAACAGTTCCTGTTGTTCCTTTTTTACTTCTTGTTGAAATCGTTTATAAAGTCCACATTCAGTTAGCACATATTGGCAGAACTAAATTAATAGAAATAATTTCTAAACATTTCTGGCATCCTGCCTTGGATTCTGTTTCCCGAGATATTTGTGGGTCATGCAACCACTGCCAACTCTTTAAGATTTCTGCTCAAACTATGAGTCCTCCCACTCTTAAAATTCAGGCTAATCATGCTTTTGATTTGGTTGCCATGGACCTTCTACAGTTCACCAAGTCTGCTAGATCTAATGTTGCAGTTTTGATAGTCATTGATCATTTCTCTTAATTTTTGTTAGCAGTTCCTCTCAAGGATAAACAAGCTTCTACTGTTTCTCATGCTCTAACAGACCAAGTACTTCCCAGCCTAGTAAAGATACCCTGTAGTATTTTAACTGATAATGGCCCTGAGTTTATATCTGAAACCTTCAACAGTGTTTTGAAGAGTTATAATATCACTCATATTCACTCTACTAAATATAGAGCGACTGGGAATGGAGCTGTTGAACGTTCTAACCGCACCATTACTGAACTCATTAAGGGACTTGTAAATGAAAAGCCTCATACGTGGGATGTTGAACTTCCTAGAGCAGTCATTATTTACAATAATACTTTACATTCTGAACTTGGAATGTCACCTGCTGATTTTGTTCTCCAAACAGCACACAAATTTCATGATACTCTGCCAGTTGATGCAAACACGCTGTCCAACTGGAAGGAAGGTCATCCTAAGTTTGCCCCATTCAAAATTGATCAGAAAGTTGTCATCAAAATTAACAAAATAGGTCATCAACTTCACTACAAATTAGGTAGGAAATTCGTTGGTCCTTTCAAAATTATCAAGGTCCAGTCCAATGGAGTCAGCTATGAAGTTGCAGATTTACGAATTGATCATATAGGTTCCATTCAAAAGGTTCACCATAAACAAATCAAAATATGGAAAGATCCACATGACTATTTACAAAAGTTTTTGATGACAGAGCCACAAAGTTTGACACCTGTTCCAGGTCTTGTCAAAGACTTGTCTTCCTCTGACGATGAGGAATTTCTTGGTTTCCCAATTACTGCTCGAACAAGTTCCAGTGAGTCTGGATCTAGTGCATCTGGCACACATAGTAGCGCAAATTTTAGTGGTTTTCAACCATGCCCACACCCTAGCTCTGAGTATTTCAGTAACACATCTGAAAGCATGAACAAGAAAACTCACAGTTCTCCTGAGAAGAATTCTAAATTTAAGCATAGAGCATTGCCTTTGAGTGTTCCTCTATCACCCACTAATGTGCCCAATCAAGTCACAGATTTGAGCAAGTTTCATTGTTTAGAACCAGTCATGATAGACTTACAAATAGCTCAGCAAAGTTCACCAATGAATGTAACCCACAAGGTTGTAACTTTTACCAACTTGGAATTATCACCGATCCCTAGAGGTCTTTCTGAAGACGTACCTCATACCACTTCTGGTTTACTAGAGCAGAAATATCTCCAAATTGACCATCTTCAACATGATCAATCTGCAGTTGACAATTTTCTTCATTACCTGGAACAATCTATTTGTTTGTATGAAGAACTTGTTGAAGAAGCTATCAATTTAAGTAGGGAGGAAGAACCTTCAGTTCATGTTTTGCCAGCTTCAGAGGAACATCATAATTCATTGCATCAGGTAGAGCATGTAGTTTCACTCGTTAGTTTAGGAGAAAGTTTTGTTGGATTTGGAGAAGATTTTAGTGTTTCTAAGTCCTCTGCTAGGTTAGAAGTTCTAAAAATTATGCAAAGACAGCTTGGTAACACTAGGAAGAATGTTAGGGAATTTAAAGATGACAAACTACTCATGAGACAGATATGGAGACGGCGATACATGTGCAGTGAGTCTCGATTTGAATCTGTTGATTCAGTAGAAACAGAAGTATCTGATATTATTACAGAGTTACCCAGGATGGGTTCTCTTACTTCTACTCCTAGAGTTACCCGTTCTCATGGGACTGTCAAAGATTATCCTAATGTACAACAAGACACATTAGAGTACAAATCAAAGCCTAAATAACCAGCAATTTAGCTGAATTGCATTGACAAACTGTCATACTAGGATGACTTCAGTGTCAAGCATGATTTTTTTTTGTTGTTGGTTAAAGTGAAGATGGAGTAGTTGAACATTTCTTTATAGTATCAATATCTTGTTGAGTACAGTTTGGTCAATTTTTCTCCCAGGAGGCCACTCAATTAAAACAATAAATTACACTTGCTATGGTGCAGCCCTATGGGTTAATTTTCCTGATTATGCACTGACAGTTAAAACTACAAACTCGCTGGTCTGTTTTTCTTGCTATCAATTGAAATGGAAATTTATACATTTTCAGTTTCTTATGTTTGATCAAATCTGTGGATTGGGGCTTGGAGTTGACTATTGTCTTCTATTGTACATTTGTATATAGTTAACCGTGGAAAAAAAAAAAATCATAAAACTACAATAAATGGGGAACAAAAATATTAGTTTGTGTTACTGTAAGAATTTGAAGTGGAAGTATTGCACCCACTTAGATTGGAGTGGATGCTGTTTCTGTATAAAGATAGTAAATATATTGTAATGCGGTAGGAATTGTTTGTGTTAGGTGTATCATTGAATTGAGAGTGTCCTCAATCTTTGTAGCTAGGTAGGCACACTTGATCAACACAACTGACTTCCTGCACCTCCAAGAAGTGTCATCACAGCACTGCAAGCTGGTTACCTGGTCCTAAGTATTTCAGGCCCCTCTTTGGTGAAGCCTGCAACATTGACTGCTCCCTCACTGGTGCATCTTTTTGTGGACTAGGTCGAGGAACCTGATACTGTGCATTGTATTATTCACCTCAATCAAATGATTCTGAGGTGTTTTGGAGCTGTCCTGTATTTTTGTGCGCTTGGTGTTTCCTTTATTCCTGTGTACATATTAGTTTCAATTTAGTATAGAGTGGAATTGCGGGTGATTCCTCAACTATTGTGCTACAAGTTTGTTTGGTCAGTGTTATGGCTTCAGTGTAAATTGCTAAACTGATCGGTTACTGCAACTTGTGCTGCAGTATGCGTTAAAGTTATAGAGTTCTGTTTGTAAGTGTATAAACGTAAATGGATATCAATGGTGATGATTGGTGGTGGCAGATTTTTTTTTAAGTGTATTGCTTTGCAATGCACTTGGGGGGGAGGAATGTTGCGGGATGTCCAAGTACTTGTGTTTGATCATCTTGCATGTTCCTAACCCATATTTTCTCTATTTCACTCAGACGGTTGTAAATCATATTACAGACAAGTAATTACCCAGAGTAATATAAAGAAGCATTGTGTCTCATCATCACTGTCATCCTGCGGTCACCATCACCAATCAGCCACCACTAGGGAATAAGTGTGTAGAGGCCTGCAAACTGCAGTGTTGTCCGCCTTGTTTCCACAGCACTAGGAGTTAGGGAGAAAGGTGAGGTTAACTGCTACCTTGTAGTGGGCCATTCATTTATTATTCTTTCATCATCCAGAGACAATTTTCATTCTTTATTCATGTCCTTCAGACACTGCATTAGGCATTTGATGATCAGTCATTAAAGTAATTTCATGTTTGATTTTGACATTCAATTAGTTGCCTATTGTACTTTGGGTCCATTCCATGTTTTGTCATGATGGATAAATCACAGTGATTGTCGGTACAACCTCATTATTGGACAGGCAATTATCAGATGCCTGACATTTAGTTCAGATAACTTAACCCCTATTTTTGATTATTCAGGTGTCATCTACTGATGATAACCTAGTTTATTTTTTGAGTCATTTATAGTTGGCAGCTACCCAATATGTATGTTTAGCTGACCATGTTTGTCTTTTCACAGAGGAACCTTCAAGACCCACGCTCAACACAACACTTTGTTGCGTGTTTCCGTTTATAAAACTGCGATAGGTTAGTTTGGAGCATGGACTCCTGTTGAGGCAATTGTCCCCCTCTGATCTACCAATCCCTGCAATGTCAGTAGCTAGTACTGTTTAAAACCAAAGAAACAGTTTAGTTAGAGCCTGTTTGTTGATGTAAATAAATT